>BRDA01032233.1:16567-38599 GCA_036984385.1 Crenuchus spilurus | reverse complement strand
TCTCTTTGTCTACTTTTAGGACTTGTGTGAACATCTGATGATGTTTTAGCTCATATTTATGCAGAAATATAGAACATTCTAAAGGGTTCACAAACATTCAAGCACCACAGTACATCATACAAGAGTTCTGCAACAGCTGAGATTTAAGTTAAAAATAAAAAATAAATAAGTTCATTGTGACCAGCATGTTTAAACCATCAAATGAAGTTTTTTTATTTGTTATATTACAGCTACCTGTTGTTTTTTCTACAATTAAGAGTAATTGTTAATAATCCTTAACGCCACATTATATGTAGAGTAATTAGACGTTTATGGGCAGAAGATCCAGAAAACTCTCAGCGTCAGGAAAAATAAATGTCCTTTGATGCCACAGAAGAGCCACTATTAATGCCCGGCCCTCACTGTTTTGGAGAGTGTTGAAGGTGAGCCTCCTTCTTAAAAGTGTAAAGAAGATTCAGATAGATTCTCAGCCCATTTGGGGCATCATAATAAAATTGCTTAGATGATGGTTTTTGTTCTCCGAGTCGACCGACCCCGGTTGCTTATTAAACCCGTAACCGAGAGGCGGCAGAAAGTAGTTTGGGAGTATCTGTGAAAAGGCTTCTTCTTAATCCGTTTTATTTGCTCTGCTACCTCCAAACCATTTGTCCGCACACACCCCGCTGGCCCGTTCCTCCTGCTCCTTCTAGGGATTTAGTGTGGAGGTGCAAGAGCCCACAGACAGTTAAAAAAAGCCATCTGGCTGGAGGGAGGGCGGCATCGAAGGAGGAGGGGGGGGCGAGTATGGAGGGAGTCGTGCTGGGCAATCAAAATGACAGACAGCAGTGAAAAGTGTTTTGTGGGCTCCCACATATATGTGAAGTAGCCCAACTTGTGAGCTTTCGCAGCTCCATCCGTTCAGCAGGTAAACACAGATGTATCCGCACTACTCTTTCCTCACAGTGTGTGTTTGTGAGAGTGTGTGTGGTGGTCACATCCTGCAGGACCAGCCTTCTTATTTACTGGTAGAAAGTGACTGATGCTGCCGAGTCCTACCAATGGTCAACATTTACCATCCGAAGCTTTCCTCTCTTTACAAATATTATAATCCCTTGTTCTTATGCGTCCATTTTACCATTTTACACACCCCATCCCCCAACGGCGGCCCCCTTTTTCCCCCCTTCAAAAAAATGTGTGGAGGCTTCATTTTTCACCCTCCCCGAGCAGCTCTGTTGTCAGAGAGGAGCCCTTAGGAAGTCTTTATTTCTGCCAGGCAGGGCCTCTCGCGTTCCTCCAGCCTCCTCCGACCGTTCTCATGGCTGTCCCCCCACCTGCTGGGACCCTGATCCCAGGCCGAGCTGCGCTTCAGCGGGGGACAATTACTACCCCACTCTGCCTTTGATCATCTGACCACATGGAAGCACAACAGCTGACCACATGTTTCAGAAGACAAGAAGACCAAGGCAAAGGGAGAGAAGAAAAAAGAGGAGAAAGAAGAGAAGAAGAAAAATAGCCTCGGCCTTCTATTCTCTGTGTCTCTCCGGGCCCAGTGAAAGGCTCTGCTCCGAGAGTCGTTTGTATTTGCCTGGTATAATGCTCATGATTGTTGGTGCGCTGTAAAGAGTCAGGGCTCTTTCTTTTATCACAGCGATTATGCCTTTGGAAGTGAGAACAGGGGCCTGTTATAGACGTGGGTTGACCTCAAATAAAGTTTCCTTCTGAATTCTCCTGTTTGGTTTAGCGAGAGTGGCGTAGAGAGTGGCACAGAGTCGTTTGAGGCTAGGCTATAAAAAGCGAGCGCTAATTCTTCTGCCATTGTCAGCCAAATTGTCCCCGGGCCAGCTGGGCCTGTGCTCGAGAGCCCGGTCCGGTCAGCGTTCAGAGGGCTCGTACACAAAGTCAGAACTGAGGTCCAGACCGAGGGTGTGTTACAGACTTGTGTCTGTTAGCAGTTATACAGCCTCGTCCTTAAAGATGAAAGTATTCATCATCACGTTTCTTTATTTTAAGTCATCATTAAATTCTAATTTACAGCTGAAATTTGGCTTAAAAAGACTCCAAAGTTCAGTAACTGTGACTGAGTACTTCACTTATTAGTCAGAGAATTTAAATCAGAGCCTAAAATAAAAAGTCTCCTTACAGACACGTTTAAAACTTTAACGTCTCTTATTCTTCTGCTTTTAGCAAACACACGTCTGCAGGTTCACAGTGTTCAGGTTGAGTATATATCACATAAAATCATTGTTTACAAAAGGGTTAAGCTGCTGCAGAAGCTTGAAAATGCTTAAACTTTAAAGCTTTAAATGTGTTTAAATTTGACCAGCTCTGTGAACCTTGTTTAAATTATCTTTATATTATTTTAATGCTTTTAATATTTTTTGGCAAATTATCTATCTATCTATCTATCTATCTATCTATCTATCTATCTATCTATCTATCTATCTATCTATCTATCTATCTATCTATCTGTTGTCCTCCACAGTTGTTGCAGTTTTATTATAGTAACACACTGGATTACACACTACTGTGTTGTTCACTATCAGTAATCATGACATCACAGTAATTGTAGTTACATTATCATTAATATTATTTTAATCAGAGCAGTCTCATCACTTACACTTGGAGCTCTGAGTGGAGGGATTTTTTTGGCAGTGCCCAAAATGAGCCACAACATGTGAATGAAGCAGTTATACTTACTCTGAGTGTATTTAATAGACGTTGTGCTGATGTTACAGGTGCAGAATGTACACATTTAGAGATACTCTGGTATTTTCACATTTTAGAGCAGAATTTCTGTGAATTTGATAAATGCAGCTAAAATGTAAATATGTCGTGTGTAATGAGCTTCGACTTTGTATTATTTTCTTTGTGTTAAATGCAGTAATTAATCAGCAGCTCGGTAGTAAAATGTGCATCCTGCAGTAGATGTGTTTTTAGGAAAGCAGGTGTGTGCAGTGGTTTGTGTAGGACTGCGTGTAGACTGGTTACAGAGAGTCTATAAGCATGAGTCAGTCTGCAGTCTCTCTGTAAACTGAACAGCTGATAGTTAACACCTACACGGCACTTTTGTACGTTTAGTCCATTTGACAACGTCAGGAAATGAAATGTGATTCAGATGTTTGTGGAAAGGTCTGGAAGCTTTGTGATGATATTGGTGCCACATTGCTCACTCATACATACGTACACCGTGTATATCACCATGTTCAGAGTCCAGTGAGGCGGACCTGAGGCAGACCTGCTCTGCTGGCTGGGGTGAGAAGAGGGGCCTGGGGGGAGCTGTTTGTTTTGGCCTGTTTGCTGGAGATGGCCTCCTTGAGTGTTCCTATTGTGCAGAAGATCACTTTACCACATTAAGGGTGCATGAAAAGAAGCTCTTCACCAGCACTTGGGCCCAGGCTTGAATAACAGGCAGTGTTTTGACTGGCTGCCACCATCTATTCTGACCGCTCTGCCGCCCAGCAGACGGCCTCTGCCTCAGAAGAGCCCAAGAGGGCATACAGACAAGACAAACACAGATGCAGAGCGGGAAGATGAGATACATATACTGACATACAGATACAGCTGTAAACATCATTTCTTATTGTTACAGAAGAGGATAAATAGCCTGGCTTTGTAAGAGATAAACAGAGCTGACTTACAATGTTAGAAGCAAGAAATCAACGTATAATGTAAACTTTAGGATTAGTATTGTGCTTAAAAGATTTTTATAAAATTAATAGTAATTACACATTAGTCTAAAATGTAATTAATTCTTTAATTAAGTCAGGTAAACACACACACGTCACAGCTTAACAGTTATTGTGCTAAACAGACTCCTTATCGTTAACATCTGCCTTTATTTGATTTAAACAGTTTGTCCAACTAAAAAAACAGGACATGTTATTAAAACAGCTCATTTAGTCCACAGTATGAACAGGTTAATAACATTCACACATAAAATCAGGCTGTTTTATTGTAAATAAATCTGTAAAATTCATGATCAGTGAACTCCTAACATGAATGTAAAACATACAGAAAAAAATCCACACACACATATTTACACAATTTCTCTCATTTCTCAATGAGCACATTTGGAGATTTTATTTCTCTAATTAACAATTAATTTTCCACAAACGCACCTTCAGCCACACAAATGATATTTCAGAGTAAATGACTTTTAATAAATGTGTTTTCTCCGTTTACTTTTCTTTGAAATGATAAATGATGCTTTAATTGATGATTTGCTTGAAAATTGGCTGATTGGTGTAAAGGATGGAGCAGGTGTACTGACAATAAGCCTGATGATTAAAATCTGTTAACTGAGCCTTTAAACTAAATGCCATTAAATAGTCTTATTTTACAGCAGTAACAGTATGTAAAGTCTTACATTAAACGAGAATACTGTTCTATAATTAGACAGATATAATGTTCATTATGTTCTGGTTATTATTGGTGTTATTATTCTGTTATAATGTATTAAAATTATTTAATCTGTTTAGTCTTCTTACACTCCCAAATAAGAAAAAGTGGTGACGGTAAAGAAAAGCTAACACAGTCAGTGTTGCTTACATTTGTTTTTGGGACTTGTTACTGATAACAGTCTGGATGGTTCTTTTAGTCTTTGTTCTGGATCACAGAGAGTCCATTTCTTCTAAAAAGTTCTGAGTACTGCTGGTTCTGATCACAGTACATGTGTCCACTGTGTGCTGGTGCAGATGTGTGTGAGCTGAGAGAAGTGTGTGTGTTACACAGTAAAGGTGTGAGTGGTGTTAGTGACTGTAAGTCTGTACTGTAGTGATGATAAAGCTTTACTAAAGTCAGCTCTGCTCCATGTGCTTCTATCAGATAGAGATGAGTGATGCTTGTTGATGCAGTGCTGTCTGAGGGGTCAGAGGTCACAGCTGTTCACTTTAGACTTGTGTCCTTTACTCGCTGAAATTCCTCCAGATTCCTCACGTCGTTTAGTGATGTTATGACTGTAGAGGAGAGATATCACAAATCTCTTCTAGTCTTTCTTTTAGGAACATAGTTTTTACACACATTTTATTAATTTTCTCACATTTTTTTGACAAACTGGAGATGCTCTGCCCTTCTTTACTCCTTAAAGACTCAGACTTTCATTGATGCTGCTTTTGCACCAATTCATGATTATAACCTGTTTAAAATCTCATCATTACTTTGATTTTTAACCTCGTTACTATCTCAAAATTACCCCCATCCCTGTGTTTACAGGCCTGAAATGTGGAATGGATGATTATTAAGAAATAAAATGAAGGTAAGCAGATAAATATGTTGTGTTCATACAATCACATAAAAGTGATAGAAACTTCTTTCTTTTTTAAATTTCCATTCTTTTCCGACTTTTTCTTATTTACTGTTGTACAAAAAGGCACTTTTTTCCTCATGTGAATCTTATTTCTGTTACTGGCCCATTGTGTATTTTACCCAGTTCATAATCATTTTATCCGGCAGTTAAAAATAATTAACAAGTCATGCTCTTTTGTCATCCGCCAGTATGAGTCTTCCGTCTAGCAATGAAAGGCTTTTCCATAAGCGCGCTCACATAATAGTGTCAAAATCTATTTTAAAGTGCAGTAATTCAGTGGTTTACAAGACTCCATAAAACCCCAACATGCCCCAGTAATGAGAAGCATGAGTGAGAGCTCCTCCCAGCCCCTGTGAGGAAGACGACCAAATGCAGGACAAAGCGTCCGGCCCGGAACAAAGCAGACCAGGAGACGGACCTGCACATGTGGCAGAGATCGGACAGGGTGAATAAAAAAGCTTTAAATGCATTACAGTGTGAGCCGGCGCTCTGCTCCTGAACATTTTGGTGGAGATGTGTAAACTGTGAGAAGGTCCTTTCTCCTTTTTCGTGCAGTGATAACCACATGGGTTGATGCCAGGGGTCAAACAGAGCCCATAACTCTTCCCAACACCGAACCGTACAGTCATAAAGTCAGCAAATGGAGTCTTATCCCCCGTCAGGTCAGGCTTGTTCAGTCTCTTTTAGCAGACCTCTGCACAGTACCGTCTGCTTTTAAAGGCATCAGAACAGAAAGGTTCTGAAAAGTCTCTACGTGTAAATGTTCTGTTGTGTTTCAGTCGTTAAAAAGCGAGAGAAGAAGAGAAGAACCTGCGGAAAAGCAACAGTTAAAATGTGGCTCTGGGCCCTGCAGTAGTAGCACTGCCTCCTCGCCAAGTTCACACTTGCTGGAGAACTTGTAACTCCACATGCGGTCGGGGCAGGGATTAAATATAACCCTGTCATTCTGCCTAAGACTCGGGCTGTGTGCACCGAATCAGAGGAAAAGGGAGCCGAGGTGTGAGTGGTTCTGCCGGTCTTGTAAATGAGACGTGCTTTATGTTCCACCTTTACACTCTGCACAGTTTAAACATGGCCAGGTTCTGGTCAATGTGATCTGTGATCACTTCCAGCCTCCTCAGAGGACTTAGCTGAAGAGTGAGCGATGCTTTGATCATGTCTACGTTTTCTATGTTCTTATAGATTCTAAACGAGGTGTGTTTGCTGTTTTTTGCATAATTTGAAAACTCACATTGTGGACAGATTTCATTGATGAAAATGATGTCGTTGCGGCTGCTAACAGGCCTCTTAAGCTTTTTGACTGAACTGAAGGAAAACTAATGAATAGGATAAATAATAGTGCTTAGACTGTAATGAGCATGAGGTTAAACATTTAGCAAATGTCACGTTTTCCCTTCCTGAAGAAAGTTGTGGACAAAGAGCAGTGCTGTTCCTGAGAGCGAGTTTTGCAGGCTGCTTCGTGCTGTTTCTCTGTTCCCATGAGCAGCTTGATGAAGACTCTGAGACATTAGCGTGTGGGAGAACTGGTGAAGCTTATTCTGTAAAAGCAAAGCACTGGGAGCACTGGAAGCCCTGTGTAGGAGGAGCGCTGGGAAATTAAAGCTAACAAGTTGCTAATACTAGCTGTGAAATAGCAGAAGAGGGACTGAGTGGGTAAGTCGTACAGTCAGGTGCACGTGGATCCGTTCCATTTAGCCTAATAAGTGTGCCGTGAGCGAGAGGAGCCAACGTTTGATTCATTCTACATATAAATGGCAGGATTTCAACTCTTCCAGCCAAATATACCAAGAAGCTGTAATCCGTCATTCATTACATACTGGAACCATTTTCTACATCCTACATCAAGGAGCATCTAAAGTTATTACTGGGCTTTGTACATGTTTTTCTGTAAGAATATCTTTGCTGACAAAATGATGTTTTTGGCTTCCGTTACTGCCGAGTGCGGAGTCATCATCAGTGTAAAGGCTTGTAATTTAAGTCAGAATCACTCTTAAATCCTGTGTCAGCTGACAATTAATTCTCATATAAATATAAAAAAGTTTAATTATGACCACAGACACTCCAGCTCAAGTAAACAAACATTACTAACGTCTGCCCTCAAAAGCTTTAATATCATCAGTAATTACAAGCTTAATCTTTATCATCTATATAACTCATTTATTGACTTTTACTTCTGATGGAAATGTACAGAGATTTAAAATAAACACGACTGTGAATGATAACATAGTTGGTATCAGCTTAAATAATTCATTAGTCATTAGTTTTGACAGTCCTGAGGTGTATGTGCCTAATCACAGCTTTGAGTGACTCTTATATAAACGTCTGCACTCCTGCGAGCTATTTAGCAAAGCAGGATTTGTAAGTTAGCGAGATAGATTAAACCCAGTGCTGAGGATTATCCAGTAGACCTGCTGCTCTTTTCCCATTGGGCAGGTTTGACTTTGGGCTTAGGCTACCTGGTTAAACTGAGTAAGGCTGCTTTATGAGAACCCCCGTGTTGATGTGAAAATATGGTGATTTTTTAGAGACGTTTTAATGCACATTTACTGTTTTCTGAATTTTACTGATTGAAAAATAAATAAATAAATGTGCTGTAACTTCACATAAAAGCACTTTTAATTTGAGTATTTTTACATTGTGTTATATTCAGCAAATACACCGTAACATTAAAATGTGCAGACGTTTGTTCTGTGTGATGGTGATTTTTACTGAAATGAATTGAACAGTAACTTCACTATCGCTCCTGATTCTCTGGTTGGTGGTGATTCCATTCGGGACATTTTAATTTACACCTGGCCTGAGGAAGTAGACGAGGTCATCACCCCAAAAAGGTGAACATGTTATAGCTGTTCTGGTCATCCAGCTAATGGCTGCCACAGACTGTAAATTATTTACTTACTGTACATGTGCAGGCAGTGATGACACAGCTGTCCCGTCTCCTCCTCCTCCTCCTCCTCCTCCTCCTCCTCCTCCTCCTCCCAGTGGCTTTGAATAAGGTGTCATATCATATTAACAGGAATGAGCTGAGCCTTCTGATTCTTTTTATTAAAAGTAATCAAGTCCTATGATTGGCAGAACACTTCACGTCTGTATGATGTTTTAACATGATTTTATATTTCTTGTATGTAATGTGGACTTGATGTCAGCTTGAGTGTTAATAATCGCTTAATTAATAAAGCTTAATTACATACCACACAGATTCGTTTAGCTCAGGAAGCAAAGACGGCAAAGTGGCATATTCTTATGCAAAATAGTGATCTCATAAAACAGCAACTGAGCTGTAAACAGTTCAGAGATAGATAGGATGTACCCAGATGCCTCGTTCTGATTGACAGAGCTTTCTATGAAAGATGGTAAAGATGGGGAGCATCTGGAACGAGAGCAGAGTGAACCATTTTACATTTCAGTGTGTAAGAAAATATCCAAACTCTTCAGTATCACAGTCTTATATTTTGTGATCAGAAACACAATGTTGTCTTGGCGATGGTAGGCTGCACAGATGAGTCACTTCTCTCCAATGCCATCTGTCTCTGGTTGCTTGTAGCAGGCTAGCACCTGATAATCCAGTCCGTGTCTTGATGTTCTCCATCCAGGTTATTCTTGGTCTTCCACGTCTTCTGACTCCCTCCACAAGTCCAGTCTTAACACTTCCTTCAGTGCTCTCATGTGCCGCCTCATCAGTAACCTAACTTGTGTGGTTTAACGAGCATCAGTAACTCCTCTTCAGTTCTGGCATCTCAGACTTGGTTCATTTTTTGTTGAGTTTAACTCCCCAACCTCTAGTGTTGTAATCTTATCCTCAGCCATAGACTTCTCGTCTCCAATGTAATCAGATTAAAACACAGTATATGACCTTGTTTGTGTAGAATCATAACCCTGTGTCACAATATCATATCGTCAGGTGTGCAGAACTGCTTTAAACATTACTTTTCCATCAGTACACCCTTCATGTGCAGCCCACAAGAAATATTCTACATTCACTTGTTTTTTCATGTTTTTTTTCACTGAGCTATAAGTGCGTGGGTGCCAAACTTGTGGCCCTGGCGTGGTGGTAAGGGCAGGATGGCTGCGGCCTAATCACAGTAATTTTCCATCCACTGTTACAGTCCCGGCACAACAACTTCCCGTGACATTAAAATAAATAAATAATTGATTGAATAAGCGACTCCACAACACTTCCTTTTGTTCTGTCAATCCACCGGCACTCACAAATCATCGTATGAGTGGCCGGATGGAAAGAGGGAAAAAAAGCAAAATTAAAAGCATAGATGGAGGGATGCTTTTTACTCATCAGCCTTTGATGACTTTTAATTGGGCTGCAATTTTCTGCCACAAGAGCAGGAGAGTGTGCGGTATGAGAGATGACAGGTCTAATGGCTGTCGGCAAGGAAAATGTGGCGAGGAGATATGCTTGGCCATCAGAATGACAGAAGGGGGGTCATGTTTGGGCTCTCAGGGCTCATATATGCTTACGTTAGTCCGCAACGTATGTCACAGTTCTGCTCATGTGCATGTTGGATGCAGCCCAAAGTTTTTTTTATCTTCCCCCTCTCGTTCCAGAAGTCACACCTTTTAAGCACCCAGAGGCATGGGGCGGGGGGGTAAATGAGAAGTATTGTCCAGACTTTTGGATTTAGGTATTCATTTATAGGGGGTGAGAAGATGGTTCGATTTCCCAAAGGGTTCTAGCTGTTACTTAGTGCAACTGACACCAGTACAGTGAGAAGTGAAGTCACACTGGCTGCAGCTGCTGCAAATGTATGTTATTAAAAGCCACCGCCATTTTCCTGGGACTTGCGTTTGTGTGGGGTGGGAACCATTTTTGGGATGATGTACCAGTTTTGTGCAGTCTGGGCAGAAACCAGAAGCACAGCCAGTACAGAGATTTAACCCTTTAACATCCTGCTCAACCATCTGGTAGAACAGGTTTAAGTCATTATATCTTATTGAAGAAGGTGTTGGACTGACCACAATGTGATGGTGCCATCTCTACCAATCGGTAAAGGTATGTTAGGCTGAAAACATCCACTAGAAGTCAGAAATGCAACATGTTGTTGTGTGAATGTAAACCAGCAGCTTCATAACCCAACAAGGACTAAAAAGCTGAAAAAGCATCAGTGCTGTTGACCATCACACAGAGGAGCGAGCTGTTTAAAAAGTGAACAGAATGAACAGCTTATTGTACACTTTTTGTTTTTGTAGTTTATGTTCTGATTTGATCATAAAGTGCATCTCATTGTAGGTTTTAAGTGAACATTAAAAGAAAAACTGTGCTCTTACTGCCCTCCACCTCCACCCACCCAAAACTAATCATTCATTCACTCTGACTTGGTCAGATCTGCATTGCTGTTGGTAAATACTCGCTCATTACTTAGTCGTGCAGAAGTTCTTCATTTTGTGACTTTATTAAAGCTGTGCATTGGCTAGTAAATCTGTCTAATGGCTAGTAGCACTCAGTTAATACTAAAGCTTTAACCTCCAGTCGAATGCATGACTTTAGTAAGTCTGTCCACAGTTTGTAGACGTATTATTACAGCACATCGTATCCCGTAAGAGCCGTCCTTCTAAGACATCTGAGGAAACTGGGTTCAAAAAAGAAACTTGAAGGACTGCCCTATTTTATTCTTGACCAAAAGTAAAAGTACAGCGTCTGACCTTCCGTAGACATTAATGCCTAATAAATAGCACATAAAAGCACAAAAAAGCCCCCTCCCCAAAAGACCTTCTCCCAGAAGGAAGTAATGAGGCTCTTCCCTGGCGAGGCTTTGGCCTGTGTGGGTAAGTCGGGGGGGTTTGGAGGTTTTTTAATCAGTGGTCTGCTGGAAGCACAGAGGATGGGGGCGAGCACACACCCCTTTCCTTCAGCCGGATCTCACAATGAATGCGCTGATTTTTTTGATAGGGTCCCTCACTCGGGGGGTGGGAGGGGGGAGCCAGCTGGAATTAGAAGTGGATTAATAATTTTAAACAAGGTTAAACCTTCTTAATCTACACGTGCTGTCTGTCCGTCTGCACGGCCTGTGTGCTTAGACGGTGCTCCGTCTGCTGGGAGAACTCATCACCACGAAAGAAAACAACCCAGGAACAGCACAGAGTCTTATTAGCTGTGCTTAACACGTCCAGCATAGTGATCAGAAAAGCTCACTGCGATCATCTTAACAACCGTTTCTGCAAAGTCTCAGAAATATTTAGTGATACTAACAGGACTGCCCTGGTTAAGCCATCAGGTTTTTAGACAGTACCATGACTGTTGTTCTGCAGTACTGCACTGCTAACGCTACAGTATTACAGCTGGTTTTACTGCAGTAAACACTATTAGTGATATTATTTTGTAGTACAATGGTAGTAAAATCATGTTTTTGGACACTAACGTGTTGGCAAATGCAATAATAATAATAATAATAATAATCATAATCATAATCATAATAATAATCATAATCATAATAATAATAATAATAATAATAATAATAATAATATGTTTAATTTATATGGCACTTTTCTCAAACCCAAGGACGCTTCACAATTATACAATCTTGTCAAAAGAAAAAAGAAAAGTTTTTAATTGAGTCTTAAATGAAGACAGATCAAAACAGTCAGGAAGAGTTTGAGGTAAGAATTCCAAAGACTTGGGGCAGCAACACAAAATGATCTGCCACCCATTGATTTTAATTTAAATGGAGGGACTGCCAAAGGTCCAGTGTCAGAAGAGCTGAGAGTGTGAGAGGGAACATTTAAAAGAATAAGTTCCCTGAGATAAGAAGGGGCAGACCAAGCAAGGTTTTAAAGGTAAGGAGAAGGATCTTATATTTGATGCGGGACGTGACCGGCAGCCAGTGAAGTTGTAAAACAGGTGTGATATGTGCAGAACGTTTTGTACAGGTGAGAGCCCTTGCAGCTGAATTTTCTACATACTGAAGACGGTTAAGCAGAGTGGAAGGAATGCCAAAAAGAAGAGTATTACAATAATCGAGCCTAGAGAAAATGAAAGAATGAATCAACATTTCAGATGGAAAACGTTAATGTTATGGTACTTTAATGCTACAGTAATACATAGTCTTTACTTTTTTACTTTTTGTCCACAAACCCGGTTCTAGCTGATGGTATTACTTTGTCACTGTTTTGTAAGGTTTGGCTTTGCAGAAAGAGATGCTTCACTGACGTGTCTCAGAAACGTGTTTATAAGGACGTTGAGTCCTGCTGTATGTAGATGTGCTGGTTGACTTTGTAAGACATAATGCTCTCACGCTGACGGAAAAGTCCACTCTTCACAAAAACACTCACGACTTAAGCAACCTGTGGCCAGTATTGATCTGCTGTGCCACCGAGGCCTGCTGGGGGAAGGGACAGGGATACTCTCAGTTATTAATTTAAATGGTTCCTTCTCTTCCTTGGTTGACAGACGGGGCGCTGGTCCATGGCAGGGGGGCTTCCAAAGGCCCAAATTACAAACCTCATATATCTCCTCTTCCCCACTCTAGCCATCTGATTTCCAGCTTCTTTCTTTAACTGTGGGCCCTTTTCTTTTTAATAAGCACCAGTCCATTACGTGGGACCTTGCTGAAAGAAAAGGGCCAAATGGATGGAATGAATAGGAATGTGAAGCAAGAATGCGAAACGAAACAATGAATTAAAAAAGAAAACTGAGCCCAGAATAAATCTATATGTATTTTTTTCTTTTAATTTAGCCATTATAAAAATGTTCTGTGAATGTAGCAGGAACATTAGCCCCCTTCTGAGCTATTATGCTGCCTGTCTGGTGTTGCAATTTCACACTTCACTGAGTCCGACAACCAGTCTACTTGAGTCTGCCTGCCCCAGATTTCACCTTATTTAGGTAATGTAACAAAATCACTTAGAAGACAAGCTAAATTAAACATAACACACACTCACACACACACACACACACACACCGTTTGGACTTTTCATTTGTTAGTCAGGACTTTAGATTTAGTGTAATATTCTGAGAGGTTGTAGGTGACTTCTACATGATAATTAGTGACTAGTGATAAACACGTCTTGTGTGTTTATGCTGCTCATTAACAGCTTTGTGTGTTACTGCCACAGGAGTTTGTTGCTGTTTTTTTGTAAGACATTATCATAGCACAACCTTGTAATATCACCTGTACCTGTCCAGCACGTCATCACCTGTTCTTTTAACTCTGAAGCTTGAATGACTGACGAGCTGCTGTTATTAATATTAAAGTGGAAACTTTAATACAGTTCAGTCAGGACTTAGCCCCAGTCTGACACCAGTTTGTGTTTACACCTTAACACAGGTATGATGGTGCTGTTAGCAGTTTTAAACAAACTAAAGGAAAAGCACATTTTAGCCCCAGAAGTGTTTTACCAACAGTGAGATTTTAATCTGAGATCTTCAGTTATTATTATTATTATTATTATTATTATTATTATTATTATTATTAAATTAGAAAGTAATAATATGAAATGATCTTGAGCTTAAATAATTACTTATGGGTTTTAAAATAATTATTTTATAAAACTAATAATATTATCAACACTTTTTAGCTACATTTAAAATGTCTGTGTAAATACATAGATATTTATTATATGTATGTATGTATGTATTATTATTATTAGTAGTAGTAATAATAATAATAATTAATAATTAATACATGTTTTTATTAATTTTATTCATTTGAATTTTTAAGTGTATATTTATATTTAATATGACTTGTATTTATATTCATTTTATTTATTTTATTTATATATTTGTATCTACTTTAATATTTCAGTAATTGTTCAGATTAACATAAAAATGTAAATAACTCTGAATCTGCCATACAGGATAAATGAAGTGCATTAAAATGAGTATAAGTGCTTGAAACATTATACTTCCTTATTCATTCTAATCAATAGCTGTTATTTATGTACAATGGCTGCTTGCATTGGGTTGTGAAGCAAACACAAGCTCAGCAAGAGATGAGGCTCTGGAAATGGCGTAAAAACTCATCTTTTCTTGGACAGAAGAGCTGAGAGGAGACAAAGTGAATAATCCTTTATATGTTTTTTTTCTGGAATGCCCATCGAAAGGAAGAGATGAAACAGAGGAAAAGCAATTACTGTGGAGATTGGCCCTGAGGCATTGAAAGGCTATCAGCATGTGGGTTGGGACTGACTCAGGAACACCTATGGACCTTGTATTATCCTGGCATGAGGTCGCTTTGGCAATAGCCTGACAATTTCCACTAGGCATCTGGCCTACCCTCCCCCGCAATGGTCAGTCTACCTGTGTCTGCTTCTAAAGCATCTTCTCGAGTCCTCACTTCTGACTGTCTGCTGACCTTTTGTTAATTTAACAAAGAAGCTTGAATATGTAGTAAATAATGACTGTACCTACATGCATTGTGTAGTGAACTGCAGAATAACAGGGATTTAGCAGAACATGAGTAACACGTTAGTAAATACAAATGATTTGAACATTTTGAATTGTATTTATAACATTTTGAATATGAAAGTAACACATTGCTGAGGAAAGTGGTTGAGATGGACAAAACCATTCTTCAGAGTGATGCCATTGAAGAACCACTTTCAAAAAAAGACCCATTTTATCAATAAGACATACAAGATAAGAACAACCACACGGTTCTAGAAGAATTTGTCCAACAAGCTCAGAATTATTTAGATGAATGAATTCTTAATGGAGAGACACTTCAGTAATTCAGTCATTGAGTTGCTTCAGTGGTTTTTATATATATTTTATATTTATATGAATGTCATGAGATTTCATGCTAAATTCATTTACTTTTACTATTTTACTATAAAATGCTGTTCTGATCTCCAGTATGAATGTATTTAAAATTACTTTTAGTAATAATGCTTCATTGATTGTTAAGTGTATCTGTGAGGTAGATTTATAAGAGGCATTAAATTAAATGCTTTGGACGTCTGGTTCCCATCACTACCACTGTGAAGGATTTTAACTCTGTGAAGGACTTTTATTATGTTATTTAGACATCAGTGAAATCCTTTGTACATTCATGTTTTTTTAAAGACATAAATTACGGGGATGTTTGTAGAAAAAACAGACCGACTGAAAGTTTAGAGGAACGTTATGCAGAACCTGTAATGGTGTGAATGTTGTGTCAGCTGCTGGACGAGCTGGAAACTCTCTCACTTTGTTAAGCACATCCATTTGTAGTGGTGCTGTATCCTTTGGGCTGAGTTTGTCCTGTATGGAGACTTCCACCTGCTCTTTCACTCACCGCCCACCCCTGCTGCCCATGTACAGGTGTTGTATTGATGGGTCACTTTGGACCAGGTCAAGTAGGACCTCACACCCTGCAGTGATATCGCTGACCCTGTCTGATGACATGTCACTGTCCCATAATGGTCTCACTGTTGACCTGCTCTGCCAACCGCTGACCCTTTGGCCTGGATTAGCCCTTCATGTCCAGCGCAAGACTTTCCTTTTCTGACATTATCTGGTGCTGCTGCTCTACTTCAAAACCACTTTGTGGGCCTTAAAGGGGGGAGAGGTAGGGCTGACATGGTCTCGTGCACTGTTTGTCTAAGGGAAGGACTTTCCTGTTGAAGCCGTAGTGAGATGCTGTGTTTGGAGATCTTGTGAGAGCTCACAGATTTTAATGGCAGTAGTACATGTTCCTTTGAGTTCTTTGGAGTGATGCCACTGAAAAACCACTTTTAGTTGCAACAGCTTGTGGACCCCTGGTCACATGTTTTGTTGATTTAACAACTTAACCCATCTTCTACAGAGAACAAAGTGCACCTTTTAATTTTACTGAAAAAATAATGCATAAAGTGTGACCTGTGCAAAATTATTTTATATTTCAAACTTTTCTTACAATATAAATGTTGCACTAAAATATGCAGAAAATGCCCAACTTAAGTTTATCTTGTTTATATATAAAGCTACATCACTTATAAACTTCTACATTAGACTGTACCTGCATGTTCTCTCGCACTTTCACATCTCACACACTCATTATAAAGGTTAACTGGTCCACTGTGGTGGGTCGATTGCTCTGTACCACTCACTCTGGCATCAGTGACTCATCGGGCACCTCTGTTATGCCATTGGGAGGCACTCAATGTACGAGAAATCCATTTTAGGTACACCTTCACTACACTCGAAACAATATTGAAGCTAAATTTGAACTTATTTATTTTAATAACATGTTAACTTTCTGTTCTATTTAAATACATAAAACGAATATTTCTAATTCATTTAAATATGTGAAAGGATCGTTTTTAGATTTATACAGTATGGTTAATATAATATGTTTGCTTAATATTTATGAGGCCATAAATCATTTTTGAGTGTATAGCAGCTCTAGAACATCACACAATCAGTGTGTGAGATACGACCTTCACCATGTTTCACATTCTACACTATTATCATCAGCATCAGTCACATCACTCCTTTACACATGATGATGTTTTTACACTCAGTTACACCTGACTGGTGCTCACTTATTTATACATGCAGTAAATCCTGTCACATGGCATATGTGAAGTCACAGGGGTGGTCATAATGTACTGATATGACTGTGTCTGAACATGCTTTTTTTCTCTGTTGTGTTATTGAAAAATCTTATTACTTCCATTTCTGTATTTTTCTCTTGGCTGGAAGGAATTTCACTGCAGACTGCTGTTAAATGACTGTGGCGTCACTAAAACCACACATACACATTTTTTTAAAATCAGAACAGCCCTGATATAATCTGATCAGTGTCATAAAAAGTCATAATGATAACAGCCTTAACTTCATTTCATGACACATGAGATGTGCAGTGTGTGGATACAGGAGATGTTTATGATTTCTGTGCAGAGAAGGAAAATATTTCCTGCATGTCACAACACCAGTGGCCATGAATTGTTTTTGTTATCTGGCTCTGATGGTATATATGAGAAAAGTTTCCAGTTCAGTGCGTACAATGTGAAAAGCACCTTGGCAATGAACAAGGATATTCTTACAGAAAGCAGACATGACTGCAGTCCTTTTGGATTTCTAAAGATAAAGCAATTAGACGTATAATAATAAACACAACACCAATTGTGCAGACAGTCTTAAACACATCCTTATATTGAAAATGGGATACATTTGGAATTAAGCATGAAAAACTAGACTTACAGATCACATGAACAAAATGGGTTGTTGGAGTGTTGTAGTCATTGCAGTTTGAACAGTGTATTAAATTATGTTCCGATCAACCTATTTATACTGTAAATACAACAGCAACAGTTGAGTCTTTTCATTCTGGCATATTTATGTTGCAACTATAAGATAATCACAAGATGAGCCAAGTAAATGCACTCATACATTTGATTTGATTCATGTTATTTAAACAGCTCATTTTAAAGTCAAGGTTTGTCCAATTTAAGAGCAAACGGTGTCATTTATGCTGTAATAGTAAGAAGTATTGGAAATGTGTTTAGTGTTTGTCAAGTGTTCATTTAGCTCACAGCATGAAAAGACTAATAAAAGCAGGCCGGAAAAAATAATTCCATCAGCCAATTTGGCTGTGAAGAAATCAGAATTGAATATGCCATAAAAATGCATGATTGGTGCGTCTCTACAGTGTGTTCTTTAAATGGCTCTATAGTGAATGTGAGACTCTACATAAGGTGTCTCCACAATAAAATGACCTTGAGGGCCTAAAATTGGCAACACGGACTAAGTTAGATCCTGTTTTGGATGCACCTGTCCATCAAATTGTGATATAAATTGATCAACTTTATTTATTTCATTTACATACATTTTATTACAAAGTTATAAACATGATTAAATTCCTTTCAGAAAGTACTGTTGCATAAATGGAAAAGTAAAACCTCAAGTGTTCAACCCAGGACCATGAGCTCCTCCAGGTTTTATTTATCTGTTTCTGCCTGAGCTTACTGATCAAATTACATGTTGATTTTCTAAGTTCAGACAAATAAACACATCAACAAAGAACTTACCTCTGTATGGCAAATTTTTATTTGATCATTTTCACAAATTTGGGACAGTGTTGTATTTAATGTGCAAAAAGCCAAAAGTTTAAATATGTTACATTTGACAAATATCAATTGTGCATTAAATGAATGCTCTTTGTTGAGGATATGTTAACTTATTTTCTTTATCAAATTAAAGACATTAATGCCTCAATAGGCAGAGTGCTCAGCACTGACTAACAGGAACACACTGGGCAAATATAATCTATTTCATAATTAAAAATAAAATTCTGGGCCCCAGAGGCTCAGCAGGCTAAGACGCTGACACTATGCCAGAGGATCATGAGTTCCAATCCAGACAACCAGGGCCCAAGAGAGGAAAAATTGTTAGTGCTCTCTCTGGGCAGGTAGATGGCACTCTCTCTCCCTATCTTTCACATAGCAATGCTGGCTCAGGCCTCTACTGATTGGTCCATTCAGAGCTGGGAATCCAGTGCTTTCCTCCATGCCCATTAGACTCCCCAGTGACAGTGTATCAGAGGTAGTTCGAAAAGAGGTGGTGGCTGGCGTCACACACAACAGAAGAGTCTTGTGCTTGTCTTTATCCTCCTAGAGTCAGGCACATTGCAAAAGTGATGGGGAGAATCCTAACTGAGGGGATGGGCTAATTGTCTACTACTACATTGTGAAGGGGATAAAAATGGGCAAAAAATAAAAAAAATAAAATTATAAAAAAATAAATAAATAAAATTCTAGTTTTCACATTATCTCACAATTACCTGTGTGTAAATATATATATTTATATATTTTTAAAAGATTATTACATCACCATCATGCACCAGCAGAACAGGAAAATATTAACCAATAATATCAGGTTTCCCCCTTCCCCCTCCTAATATTTCTTCCTTTCATCCAGTGAAAATAAGAAGACAGACTCTCAGTGTGGAAAGAAAATGTTCTGTGATTTCTGATCCATGTTGAATATAATACAGCCTAAAAGCATACAGTTGTCTTGGTAAATATATTCAGATTTAAATCTCAGTCTTCTGCTGCATTGTTTTAGCCTGTTCATTCATTATTCATATAAAAGTAGTGAGGTTATGTTTTAATTTTTTGTAAAGTTACTTGTCTGAATAAACATATAAATACATATACATACTTGTAGAATTGGCAGTGGAGAGGAGGTTGTTCTCATGGCATAGTAATTATATTTTAATGGGCTTTACAGTGTAAACTAAAATAGTACACAAATAAAAGTAGCTTACATTAATCTGCGCTTTTGACATTTTTATTTGCTTTTTAATTTACTTTATGGACAATATTATTTATTCATGAGTAGACAATTCATGCAATTAATCTGAACACATTATTTTAGTAAAAAGCTACTTCTTTTTTAAAATTAATTGTTCATTGTTTTGTGAAGATTATTTCTGAATGTTTTATACATTTTTATATGAATGATTTGGTTCATTGGTCAGACACTCAGCTGAAACAGAATAAGTGTGTTGTTACTGAAAAATGTTAACATGCATTTATTCTTCCCTCATTGTTTTCATAAAGTCAGACTAGATCTAGAACTGATTTAGAATAAGCTTTTATTTCTGTGAGAGATCCTCTTCATTACAAACAACTGCAAACCAACTTTGAAGTAAACACAAAGGACTCACATCTGATCTTCAGCTCAGACATTTGTTCAGTACTGAGCCGTAAGTTCCTGTGTAAATAAAAAATAATGAATGGCCACCAAAAGTTTGTGTGTGACCTTGACTTACTAAGTTGTGGGAATGAGATAGTTAAGGCATGGCCTTAACGCATGACAACAATACAGTTGAGTTTTTTTTTTAAAGATATATGTATATGAAACCTTAGTAAGTTGTGGCCACGCCTGAACTATCTCATTTTCACGCCTTGCTGGCATTATTTTCATCTACAGGGTATGTCACCTTAGGGGCTCAGTACTGACCACTAATAGCCCGTTTCTTAAAATTAATACTGAGGTAATGTTCTGAGATCAGCAGATAAACGTCGGGCTAATGTCTCCTGCAGACATTTGGATGTTTGGTGTTGAAAAGCGTTTTAAGCTGATCTGTACACCGCCAGCCTGTCTTTATACATTTCTCATTTGTGTTTGGGTTGAACATGTCAAAACAGTCACACCATTGCAGAACATCTGCTTTGCAGAAAAAAATCACCTTGTCAATTTACGTTCACCCTCGAGAGCCATTAACATCCCCGCACAGTCAACGGATTTGTCAAGCGAAAAAAACGTCTCCCAGATGTTAAAGCGTCAAAATTGCCCGCAGTTGGACTTGGACTTGTTAAACTCCTGTTTTCTGAATCCTACATAATGAAGCAGTTGTTACAGTATTATGTTATCTGTTATCACATTGTCAGGAAGTGTGAAAACCTTTAGATTAGAATCGCAATAAGCTTACATTATTATTATTATTATTATTATTATTATTATTATTATTATTATTATTATTATTATTATTATTCATTATTATTATTATTATTATTATTATTAGTAGTAGTAGTAGTAGTATTAGTAGTAGTAGTAATAATAATAATAATAATAATAATAATAATAATGATGATAATAATAATATAATAATTTATGTTGACTAAGTTTGGAGTGTATTGTGATGTTCTCTTTATTGTAGCTGTGCTCTTCTTTATTCAGTCACTGACTGTGAAGTGATCTTGTAATTCCAAATGAAGCCAAGTGAAATGTAAATAGTCTTAAACGTTTCAATTTGCGAATTCCTCATGTGGCCTAAATAACAATAGCATTGTGAGTCGCATTTATCATTACAATAGTCCTGCATCGAGTCCTGAAGTAGACCTTGAAAGGGTACATCCTGAATCGCGACTCTGAATGAGCACCTTTGCATATTCATCACTTTTTTTCTTGCAGGTGAATAAGCAGCTTCAGTGTGGAGACCAAATTCTCTTCATGCCTTTCACATGTTAAACCTTTTCACTAAGAAAAGCTCTGAATCTACATTTGTTTCAGACTTTATTTGACAGATATTCCATCAGTTTATACATTTTGGTGTTTTACAACTTTGTACGAAATCATAAATGTACTTTAAAGCAGTGAGGCAGTTTCCTCAATTCCTCAGTTAGTGCTGGTGTCCAAAAACTCATGTTGGGAAAATGTACCAGTTAATGAACGATGGTACGTACTTTTTTGGATAGTTAAAGAGTTAATATTAGCCCACATCCCCTGAGGTTTGTGTGTGTATAAAGGAATTGTTCAGGCACTCTGGCTGCATATCTGTGTTTGAGAAGTGCTGCCAACTCCTGACTGCAGGAAACAGCATCATCTCAACATCACATGACTGATATTTTTTGTGTTGATATAATAGAGTCCAGGATGCGCGTGCGCGTGCGTGAGTGTGTGGAGGAGCGTCGTAGTGCTTCAAATATTTAAAAGGGAAAAAGGGGAACAGGAGCAGCGGAAGAATGTAGGTTAGTGTATCGCAGACGGCGGCGAGGGGGCGGGGCTGCTCTCGCTGAACGTGGCTCGGTATCTGCAACACCGCGCGCGAGCTAATTCAGTACCGACTTTATTAAGATGGTAAATTGAGTTGCGTGACAAAGCAGCGTTTGGGCCGCGCTGGTGCCGGTTTATCCTCTTAGACTGCGCGTCCTGCTTAGACAGCAAAGCTGGGAGATTGTGTGGAGCTTCAGGGAGGAGGGTGACTAGTAAACAGAGCTCAGCACAGCCGTACACAGCCCCTAAATTACCGCAGAGTGACCGCAAAATGTGCACGTTAATGCTAGCACGTCTCTCAGACGTCTGGACATTATATATATGTGTGTGTTTGGAG
>BRDA01032232.1:12934-26767 GCA_036984385.1 Crenuchus spilurus | reverse complement strand
GTTTTAACACATTTTGTGTTTGTGTGAGTTGCAGACTGTCAATGTTGAACCTCTCCACCTACTAAAGCACCTACAATGGGTGGGTGAGCATCAGAACTAGAAGAAATTGGCCTGGTCTTATAAATCAGGTTTTCTTCTACATCATGTAGGTTGCAGTGTGTGTGTCTTTACATGATAAAGAGATGGATTCTGAGGAACTATGGGAAGAAGACAAGCTGGTGGAGCAAGTGTGATGCTCTGGGTGATGTTATTCTGGGATACCTTGAGACCTGGCATTCATTTGGATGATACTCTTACAACACCTTCCTAAACATTGGTCCAGACCAAGTTTTCCCCTTTATGGCACTGACATTTCCATCAACTTCAGTCCAAGTTCAAGGGTGTCCAATCCTGGTCCTGCAGGTACCAGATCCAACACACTTGACTCTGATATTCAGATGCTCCTGAAGGTCTTCATTATCTGGATCAGGTGTGTTAGATTAAATTGATCGCCAAGACCAGGGCTGGACTAGGATCTGCTGACTGAATAGAGAGGGTAGACTGGTAGTTTGGTGAATCTGATGTCATGTATGGCAAAAAATCTCATTTGAAACAGCATATAACATGGGCTGCATGGTGGCATAGTGGTTAGTACGTTCGCCTCTCAGCGTTGAGGTCTTGGGTTCGAGTCCACATCTGAGCAGAGTTTCCATGTTCTCCCTGTGTCTGTGTGGGTTTCCTCTGGGGACTCCGGTTTTCTCCCACAGTCCAAAAACATTGGAGATCAGGTGGATTGGATACTCAAAAAAAAATTACCCTAGCGTGTGTATGAATGTGTATGTCTGTGTATAAAATATATGTATGCCCAGATATGGTTGGCACTCTGATCTGGTTGATCCCCCTAGTACTCGATGCAGTCCTCCAGGTGGATGGTCGCTTCCGGTTGAGAGTACACTGTGCGCGACTGTCTGCTGCTTCTCACCGGAGTGTGTGTATATGAAGTGTGTCGATTGTAAAAAGCGTCCTTGGTTGTCTAGAAAGGCGCTATATAAGTGTAATGTATATGTATGTATGTATAAAATAATTTCAGAAATTGCTCAACAGATAACATCAACATCATGCTTTCTCTGCCAGTTCATAATAAAACTACAAAAAATACATGGCAGAAAATCATAGCATTAGCATGAACATAGTAGACAGAGGCTTTAAATAAGACTATACTCTGGCTGTGTAACACCAAAGTAACAGTTAACGGTCTCATGAGTGCAATCTATTTTGCAATTGTGGTTTAATTGTATTATTTTCCTGGGTTGAGTGAGCTGTGTTTTACTGAAATATGATGCTACATCATAACTAGCAAACTTCTTGAGAGGAATGACTATTTACCGAACAAATCAAGTGACACTACACAATTGACTGGGGAGATTTCCCATTGAGTTTATTGTGCATATATTTAGCTGTGTGTACTGACTGGGTTGGAGAAAGGCATTATATAAGTTAACTTGTGAGAAAAATGTTTACAGAGTTCAAAACTGCACTCATAATGCACATTGTATTAACAAGTTTTTATTAACAACTGCTTTGAAATCTTAAACATTTCCTACAAAATCAGTGAACATTAGGTCTTGGTCTGTGAAATTATGGAAACTCCACGTGAATTTGGTAGGGGTCTAATTATGAAATTAAGCCTATGGATTCAAAAAGATTTTAGATGTTTTATTACTTGTACTTGATGCAAACATCAGACATCAAACTGGCAGAATATGACTTATCATGGCTTAATATGTCATGGGTGATTGACTATTATTGGCATAATTTTGAAAAATGGATTAAAACGAGAAGGCAACTTTGTTGTACAAGTGCAGTCACTTTTGTTCTTCTGTTCAGTTCAGCTGCAAATTGTGTGTGTGTGTGTGTGTGTGTGTGTGTGTGCGTGTGTGTGCATGTTTGACATTACATATTTGACATGGCAGATCAAATGATAAGACTTCAGGGTGTCTGTACCAAAACAATATAAGCATGTTGAACTAAAGTAGCTGCCAGGATTGAAACAGCAGTAACGTTTTACATGCAAGCAGTAATATTACAGTACAGACCATAATACTGAGCACTTTGATCTGTTTTAGTCTAATCTAAAAATCTGAAGATTTGACTGTAATTTACCCCCCAAAACCTTGAACATTATAAAAGAGACAATAGGAAAAGGCTCAGATTTCACAGAACGTTGACATGTTTCCACCTGTCACTTTGTCATTCAGGGCCGAAACTCTTAGTCACTCTTATGTACCCAATGTGTTGACAAAACAAATATGTTGCGGTTTCTGAAGATGAATTCTGTCTGGCTAGCAGTAACAGCAAAGTTTTCTCAAGTGCAGCTTATTGTAGTGTTTAATCTTAATCATTTGATCTAGTCAGCTGACTAACAAGCTCTTCCAAAGTTAAAGTGGATGTATTGGATCAGAAATAGGAACCCTATAGTGTGTGTGATATGATGATATGTTATCATTATTCTGATTAATTATATCACAGCATTCTTGTATAGGGTACAAGAAGGTTTTGTCCACAGGTTAAATATGGATGCTGTACAGGGTCAGTGATGTGTTAAGCATATGGAACTTAAACAATGGGAACACAAAATCTCTCAAAATTAATAAAATAAAAGCTTGAAAATACTGTATGTCACTTTACTCATAATGAATTTTAAAATATTTACCTTTTAAATTAAATCATGAACACAATATTGTATTTTATAGAAATGCACTAGTATGTGGAGTTACTGGGCTGCTCATATTTATTCCATATAGGCAGCCCATCTGGATTCTACTAAAAGCTCATATACCAACCCACCTTGAGCTCATGCCCAACCCAGCTAGCCCATGTTCAACCCATGCTAACGTGCTGGCTGGATTGGATGTGGGTAGATAATAAAAATTTAGATTGATCAGATTTAGATTATAGTCTGTAAACAGTAACAACAACAATCAGTATACAGCAACTGCATAAACATCACCGTCACCAAAACCTGACTGAACATCAGCTTAACACAGTGCCTAATCTTTTATATTTACCAGTTGTCTGATTCTTCAGATACAGTCAAGCACAAAAGAGATCCCAGTAGATGCCACTGCTTTTAGTTTTATAACAGAACTGACACTCCTTGCATCTATTGGTTGAAATGGTTTTACATGCAAGTCAGAATAATTGCACAAAAGATCAGCCTTCCCTGTTACTTAGTTTGCAGGCTGATTTAACATACATTTTGTTCACAAACCAAATAAAAACTACACACATTGTGAATGCCTGAGAGTATTATGCTGAACTTTTACCACACCATGCACCCTCAAAAAGCAGCTCATAAGCACAATCTTTAGACCCTGCTGCTTTTGGTGATTCTCTGTACAGAAAACTCTAGTCACTGTGTGACGATCACTACTTGATTACTACATTTCCTGTTGCTGAATGTGTTAGTGTGCACATTGAGTGCAAGTAGCATTTTGATCTTCTCTATTTTGCACTGCTGATAAAAGTGAAGATAAAGGCCGATTTCACCCTAAAATGTCTAAATAGAAATGGCTGTGCATTTAACTACAATAATGTCATCATATCATTGATAACAGGTAATTAGATAATGACTATAGTTATTTACAATAGATTTCCAGGTTTCAAAAAACTCAAGTTGAAAGTTTTATACAGTATGTACAAACAAATATGGTATGGAATCTGCATTTTCAACACAATGGATCTTTTTAATAACATATTGTATCATATCATATTATACTATGTAGGGTTAGAGTCAGTCATGAAGATATATATTATATCATATATTATTTATTATCACACACACACACATCTGGAACTGTATCAAACAAGCCTGGAAAAGGACGCAAGTGTATCTTGCCACACGCAGTGAGAAGGACGGTAAGAGAAGTAAAAAGTTCTCTAAAGCTCACCATAAGAGAATTGAATCAAATGGTAGCATCTTGGGGTTACGAGGTCTCCCAAACAACCATCAGACGCTATCTACATGCCAACAAGCTGTTTGGGAGGCATGCATGGAGAAAGCCTTTTCTGAGTTATACTCATAAGCGTAAATGGGTGGAGTTTGCCAAGCAGTACTGGGATTTTAACTGGGACCATGTCCTTTGGTCAGATGAGACCAAAATATAGCTTTTTGGTAACAAACACTGTAAGCATAACACTAAGGATGAGTATGCAGAAAAACACATCATGTTAAGTATGGCTGAGAATCAGTGATGCTGTGGGCCTGTTTCTCCTCCAAAGGACCTAGGAACCTTGTAAGGATACATGGGATCATGAACTCTGTGAAATATCAGGACATTTTGAATCAGAATCTGGTGGCCTCTGCCCAAAAGCTGAAGATGGGTCATCACTGGGTCTTTCAGCAAAATAATGACCCTAAACATGTGGCCAAATCTACTCAAAAATGATTCACAAGGCACAAAATCAAACTCCTCTTATAGCCATCTCAGTACCCAGACCTCAACCCAATAGAAAACCAGTGGGGAGAGTTCATAGGAGAAGACCCAGGACTCTGGATGATTTAGAGAGGTTGTGCAAAGAGGAATTGTCAAAGATCCCTTTTTCTGTATTCTCCCATCTTGTGAAGAGTTACAGGAGAAGATTAAGTGCTGTTTTTTGGCAAAAGGAGGTTGTACAAAGTACTAACACCAGGGATGCCAATAATTGTGGCACACATGATTTCATTCAAAAGATTTATTTCTTAATGTGTGATTTTTTTCCCCGCCAAATAAAGGCACTTGAATTAAAGCTTAGATTTTTCTCTTTTTTTGCATTGTTGTCTGATTTTATATATATATAAAAATATTAGAAGCCAAATAACACTTCTTAACCAGGGGTGCCTATATATATATATATATATATATATATATATATATACATACATACATACATACATACATACATACATACATATCAGCACAGTTCACCTCTCCACTCTGTAGAGTGTGGAACAATGCACATGACCCAAGGCCGAGGGCCTAAAGTGATGTCACCAGACAGGGCGGGCAAGCTTGGTCATTCCTGAACCCCCTCAGTCTCAGACTGACTCACTGCCAGAGATCATAAACAGAGAGAGGAGCTCACTTACTTTCACTAACAGCACTTCATTCACAACATATATTCACATTAGACCAGTCTGTTCAACAGCTGCTACCCTGAACCCAAGCACAAACTTAAAGAGCACATGTTAGATCCAAGCTTGGATAAGTACAACCATCTGTTTGGCCACAGTGAAGACCAACAACTTACTGGACAGTTAAAACAGACCAGAGCAGAACCAAGGAAAGAACTAAACTACACTACAGCTACAATCACCACTGGGATCTTCAGTCACCTACCAGTGTAAGTCATTCAAGGTTTTTGAATATACCTCTTTTATTGAAATGCTAAAATAAGCTATGTTTAAGATAATTATAGTATGAGTACTAAAAATACTAGATATATAACAGGTTACTTATTCTTTATTTATACTTTATTTATGAGGCCAAGACCTATTTTTCAGAGCAGCAAAACAGTGTCAATGGGAGTTCAGCAATAAAATTTCAGATTCTAAAAATCTCAGTTTTTTTTTCAAACAACAGAGTCCACTTTATAACTCTAGACACAAGCAAAAATAAGTTCTGAGTAAACAAAAAAAATTCACCAATATAGAATTTTTGGGTCCAATATGATAACTGACAATAACTGATTGTGGCCATTACTAATATCATACCAATAATTTAGACAAACTACTTTTGTGTAAATAATATGTAATGTAATGTAAAATCCAAAATGTAATTCATCTTGCATTATGGTCATTACAGGGACACAGTGTCCAGCAGAGGGTGCTCTAGAAGAAGGAAAAATTCCCACCAAACTAAAAACGGGACACAAAATGATCAGCCATAATTTCAATAACAATATTAAGAATAACATGTATTTGTTTATTTATTTTATCAGCAATAATATATTAGCTTCCAATATATCATGCATCCCTACAAAACACATTAAAGGAATAAATATTCTATTAAGTTCATTTTAACTCTAAAAGTAAAATTGATTATAATTATTGGTAGTTATAATAACTAACAGTAACAAATCATTTGTAGACATTATAAGGAATGAGAGTTGTTGATGTTTTCTTAATTTATTTCAGTCGTCAGTCTTATAGGTAATACATATGAAAATAATAGAAGTTATGTAGTTAAGTGAAATGTTGGCCCACTTATGTAATATTTCTGAATGAAATTGTTTTTACAGGAAAATCATGTGGATGATGACTGGCTGGGCACAACCTCATAGCACCATACGGCATTTTGTTTTGCTGAAGTATCTCCAGGTCCTGGCTCTACCTTTTAAGAGTGGGCTGTTGTTGGTGTTTGGGGCTTTGGCTAGTTTCTACACAGCTCTACTTCTCAACTCTCCACATGTATCACGGAAAGCTTCAAGCGTTCTGCTAAGCCAGCTGGCTCGAGCTGACGGCCTACTGCTGCTTCACTGGGCTCTGGGGGCTCTGAGGGTGACCCTGGGGGTCCCAGAGGAGATCCTAGACCAGTTTCAGGAAGGCCTTCTAGTGTCACACCACCTGGCTAGCCTCCTACTGCTGGGCTGTGTGAGTTTAGAGGCCATGTTGGTGTGCAGGAGGCCAGTAGAGACACGCAGTTTGAGGACAGTGTCCTGTGCCCATTTAGCCAGCTCTGTAGTTTGGGGGGCAGTGGCTATTGAGTTTCTGGTCCTACAAGTTTCTAAGTATGAATATGAGCTTGGGGTTCAAAGGGGTGTAATCATGCTGCTTGTAAAGGCATGCACTTTTGTAGCTCCTTTTATTCAAGCAGTTTCCTTCTGCATCCGGCTAGTGCTTTCGTTAGCCAACATGTGGACATATTACTCAATATTCTACAACAAACCACAGAGGCGTAAAAGCTGCTTTCACTAGCACAGAGAAGAAAACTTTACAAATTAAGTACATCATTTAGTAAGTTATTATTTGGTAACTACTTTGGAAATAATATGTAATTATTTCATAATGAGCATGAGAAACTTAAAGGACTCTTATTATGAAAAAAGTACAGTGTAACCTTGCCTTACTAGTGAGACAACTTCTGAATTTTCCAAGATATGAGCCATTGCTTCATAGATTTTTTTGGATTTATGATGTGAGCAGAGATCTGAGGTACAAGCGAACAAGCTTACACCACCCACCACTAGATAGCCCAGCAAAATGAGTGAGTGCCAAGATCAGTACTGAGAAGAAGAGGTCATCTGTTAATGCTGTGTAACATTACCTGCCTCACTCATTTTCAGAAGAAAAAAACCTCCTTTGAAAAAGTCAAAAGTCATTGAAGAAGAAGAAAATTAATTGAAGCGAAAAAAATTAAAATGTAGCAATTAAGTTTAGTGATAAATTGTAGCATAGTAAGTTAAATTTAGCAATACATTGTAGCATTATGTGTGTACTGAGTAAGTTAAATTTAGCAATAGAGCACAAAATTAACAACTCCCCCAACCTCCTCTGCCAATCTTATCTACCTCTTCCTGCATCTTCACCTGATCTTGAAGGTAAATGCACTTAGTAAACCCACTTTATTTATTTACATTCTTTTTTATTATGTATTATTATTTGTATGCATTATTTGTTATTTATAAAGTATGTTTTTCTTATTTAAAACAAAATATGTATTTAAGCAAATAAGAGTGGTTGAAAAATTGTTAATTATGACTGTTGGTACAAATGCCCTCAAAAAAATGTCATAAATTGACCAGAAAAATGTATCAGATATAAAAAAACATATATCAGTCCATATATGGACTACAATGACAGACCTGTTATTAGAGGTTATGTTTCATATGTTATTTATGTGTATATAGCCTATTTATTGACAATATTCATTAATTAATGCTTTGCTTTAAAAATGGCACAGAAACCATGTCTTTGTTTATGGTTTATAAACAGAGTGTAGAATTTAATTATTTTCACAGTCACAGTTCTAGTCTGTTCAAGGTTTCCTTCCAGGTGGTGATGTCATTAATATGGCATTCATGAATCACCAACTCACAACACAAACATAGACTTGGTTTAAAGGCAATGTTTCCTAAGAAAGCTTACATGTACAAACTTAACCTATGATTGTGGCATAATCTTATAGTTAATGCGCCTTATCTCTGGAAATCATGAGTAAAGAATGACTGTTTCTTTCTCTAGTGCTAGCAAAAACCTAATGTACTGTAGTCTCATTCCATTTATCAGTGGATGATTACAGTATTTTACAATAACAGATCTCTATATAGAGATGTGTACATGATGAGTTTATACCAAGTGTCCAGGCTAATTTCTAAAACTGAACACCTCTGAAAACCTATGGAGTGTGATCAAAGGAAAGACAAAGCTGAGCTACTTGAATTTCAAGAGTCACCCAACAGTAATGTGAAGGTTGGTGGACAGCATGAACAAATCAGGCTTATTCACCAACTACTGATTTCTGAACTCTTCCTAAGTTAAAACATTTGTATCATCTTGCTTAAAAAAACAATATAAACTTGTTTATGAATATATTGTTCAAATTCACCATTCCACCTTAAATGACACAGTACTTAAAATAGAGAACCTCAGACCCCTGAATGTGACTCCATTTAAGGTGGACCAGGGAATTCTTATAAGGAACTGCAGCTCCTTGTTTTTCTTTGAGGTCTGGAAAGATTTCTGTGTTATTTTGACCAGTTGTTCATTTTCTGTAAATAAATACCGTAAATGATAATATTTTTATTTGGAATTTGGTAGAATTGTTGAATAAAAAGTATACATTTTAATCAGACCTATATTTTTCGTGTTTTTTTTCTTCTTCTCTTTTTTCATATTCTGTACTTTAGAGCTGTACCAAAATAGAGGAAGAATTTCTGCTCAACCACAAGGATAAACATTATGGCTTTATGAAGATATCTAGAGGCTGCTTTCTTAATTGTCTAATGAATCCAAGTCACACTCAGGTTGTGTTACATAAGAACTAGTGCTTAAATATTTATATGTGGTAGTACAAAAGAAACACCTGCAAATGTGTATCATACGCATAAGAAATCATGTTGGCTTCCCAAAACTACCCTACTTAGTGCTGAAAAAATGAATCAAGTTACACAGCATCTCAGCTAGAACTCAAACTACAGCAACATTATCATTAAAGTATTAAGTAGACAGAAAGTTCACTCAGAGGTTGCTTAATTTGGAGAAGCATCAGAGAGAAACATTACACATTAATGATGATGACCAGCTTGTTTATAAGAAATGAGCTGTCTTGTGAGTGATTGTAGTGTTATTGATAACAGATGTAAGAGACATATGTGCCTCTAGGGGTTTATGAAAATATCAATACACTTAAGTATCACAATATTATGTTTTGTGATACTGTTTCTCAAAAACAAAGTATTGATCTGAACAGTTTACATGTAAAGATTAGTGGTTCATTTTATGTTGTGTTTAAACCCCCAACCACTATGTGGCAATGATGTATATTTGACCATTTCACTCCTCCACTGTAATGGAAACAAATACCACAATGAAATATGATAAAATTATATCGTATCATGAAGTGAACTGAAAGGTTCTTACCACTGAAAGGTTCTTACCAGTACACAGCACTATGAGCCTCCTCATTTTATTATTATTATTATTATTATTATTATTATTATTATTATTATTATCATCCCAGAATGATTTTCTTAAGTTGGCAGATTCAGATCCTTCAACCCCCCCCCCTTAAAATAATTTCTGTAAAACATCACATGAAACTTCTTTTACCAACATTAAGACTACATAACCTTATTGAAATGTTCCATAAATATTACTTTGTAAACATCTGTGCCAAACTGTTACATAACAGTAGCCAAACTTTCTGAGAATGTTCCCTGTTAGCTGGGTCATACATTTGAACATTTACACCTACCAGACAAATGAAACCTCCTAAATATAATGACGTGCACTCTTATACCTCGTCATTGTTTTTTTTTTTTTGTTTTTTTTTTTAGAAATTGCTTAGTAAATGCCCGTAAGCTCTTTAAGTCCATCCACTGATAACATCACCTGAATTGAAAATGAGACAAACACCTACAAACCACAATCTTTTTCTAATAGTCTTCTACAGAAAAACTCTCTGACTCATCCAGGATGTTTAACTGGCTTTTACAGGAGGAGCACTAAAGCATTTCTGATGTTCCCTATAAACATCAATGCCATCTTAAGGCTAAAAAGGCTAAGCCAAGTTATCTGCACATCTATGACTGGGCAATGCTGATGGTTCCATTTAATGCATTAAGTGTAATGTTTATCACCCGTGAAGGACAATCCTCATTTGGTGAGTTTCTGAAACAGCACTAAAATCAATCTGCACTTGCTGATGAGCTCATAAGAAGATACCAGTAGACCATGTGGGCTGCAGATCTAAGAGCTGTCATTAGCTCCATGCACCGCAAATCTCTAAAGAGACAGCAGAGGAAAGCATTGTCAGTCTTCATTAACCCAATTATGCTAACAAATACAGTCTGGCAGTGATGCTCTCTCTGCCTGAAGTGCTTTTTAACTTTGGGATGATCAGCTGAATTGCCTGCAGTCATGGAAATCAAGACTAAGATCAAGGTGGATTGTACCTGCAATGTTAGCAATAAGTGTTTCTGCTACTAATGAGGGCGACTTCCAAACACGGTAGTTCATTAACATCACTGCAGGGATTGCTAGTTACTCATTCCATCCTCTTGAATGTGCGCTAAATTCTTTAGCAACTCAACCCTAAATACTTCTTCAAAACATTGCTATCATTCCTAATAATGAATGAACACCAGATGAGATCAGATAGCAGGAAGAGATTATTAGATAATATTCATCATTATCTTTCATCTTTGAATAGTTTTTGTGAGCCTCAGTGGATGTATGTCAGGGAAGCATTTCTTGATTTTAGCTCTAGTTACTGTTTACCATCAAGTTTCATGGACCAGTAGCTTCTCAATAAATATTGAAGCTAAATTTGAATCTGAATGTATGCCAAGGAGCACACACCAAAAGCAAATGTCCCCCTGTAGTTTCTATGGAAAAAGCAAGCAAATGAGTTTCAAAGGCAGAAGGTATTTGGCCTACATAGGTAAAACAATACCATTATAATAATCCATGCTTATGCTGCCCTCTGTAGGTCAATTGGTGAACTATTCCTGGATTAAAATTGGATGAAATTTTTAGATTTAACACCCCCTCTTTATTATTATTATCTAATTTGTGTTTACCATACACAAGCAGAACTGCAAAAACAGATATATATATATTTTTTATAATAATGTTACATTATTTATTTATTTATAAAATAATATACTTATTCAGACATTTGTCTTTAAATTGACCTGGCCTTGATTTGAAATAGAGCAAAAGCAAGGATGAAAATAAATGTTCTGAGCTTTGCCTCCACCCCGATGACCTTCATCCACATCTCCAAGTTCTCACAGAATTCTCCTGAAACCCACATATAACAGGATTCTTCAGGGATGCAGCAAAGGAGGGATGCCAAGTGGGAAAAACCCTGAGATGATTCAGAAACAGGAATACACTGTCACTTACACTGGCCCAAAGGAGGAGAGATAGAAAAATGAGTGAAGAATGTTGTGATAGAAACACAAAAGATGGAACTCAAAGTGAACACAGGATAAATAAACTACACATACTTCATTCTTCATATAATAATATTATGCAAATGATTACCAGGGCGGCACGGTGGCTTAGTGGATAGCACGTTTGCCTCTCAGTGCTGAGGTCCTGGGTTCGAGTCCCCGTCTGAGCGGAGTTTCCATGTTCTCCCCGTGTCTGCGTAGGTTGTCTCCGGTTTCCTCCCACAGTTCAAAAACATGGAGGTCAGGTGAATTGGGTTCTCTAAATTATGTGTGTGTGTGTGTGTGTCACCCATCGATGGACTAGGGCCCTGTCCTGGGCTTAGTTGAATAGTGTAATGCCCTGCCCTGCGCCCAGTGAGGGGGTAGGGGATCTAACCGCGACCCTGATAAGGATTAAGCATGTGTGATAATGGATGGAAATGATTACCATTGACCTGTACTTAAGGCCTATACTTATTCTTTATCTCAAGTAATCTCTTACAAATAACAGCAAAAATCACTCGCGCCACTTCAGTGCAAAACTTGAATCACATCGACCCAGCTTTGGTTTGGATCTAGGTCAGATTCTGGTCCCGAGTGCTCAGGCCACATGCAAGTCAAGTCCTACATGCCAATATTTAACGCACTGGCCCATGTCTGGCCAAGCTCTTCACCCATTTTTGGACCAGATAATATATACCACATATAATATAAATTTATATAATAATTTGTTATATTTTATTGCATTTTTAAAATTGTAAAATATTAAATAATCAGCCCATGGCTATTAAAAGACATTTGTACCATGTCAGGGAACTGGCCTGAGCCTATACTATAACAGCTGATCATATATCACACTGCTGCCATCGATCAGCTTGGCATGAGTCTTTTTTTTTTCTACAGTGATCCACATTTGGCTCATGTCAGTGAATAGGAACCATCAATAAAATGTGTTTTTTTAATTTTCACATTGAGCTTCTACACTAATTAACATTACCCCAAGAACAAGGTAATTAGGCTGTAGAGAATCTGTTTTATAATTTATGACATAATGACTATTCAGCAGTTCACTGTCAGAGTTCTCAGTAACTACATAAATGACAGAAAGGCATTAATATATGGGTGTGTATCAGTGTTTATGAGGAAAGCAGTATGTAAAGGGCTGGGTGGGCTGGCATGGGTGTGTCTGAAGAAAACAGTTACATACTGAACCTGAACATCTGGCCTGGCTTGTGCAGCTGTTCCTGCATCATTTAGCTGACTGCTAAGTATCAACATTCAACACTGTACATTATGGAATTACTGCTTGGGCATATAACAGTGTAGAGCAGCCTAACCCCAGTGCAGTAAAGATATTGATATTGTTACATTAAAACTCAAGTACTTGGCAACTTTACTCACTAGTCACGTTTCCATTGCAGTTTTGCGCAAAACTTTATCGATATTCTGTTTTGTCGAAAAAACAATATGAAAAAACAAGTTTTCGCAATTGCGGTGTTTCCATTAAATGCAAAATACTATTATAAAATCACACGTGAGTATGTTTGTTCTCGCGATAAGTCATTATAAACACAGCGGCAGTGGATGTAAACACATACTTCAGCTTTGTACATACTGCTACCACGACACTAGCGCTCATCATCAGCCATCAGAGGAGACGGCGACTTATCGAGGCTTTGGAGTGACAAGCGCCTTATACTTGGGAGCGGCTACGTATGCGGCGTTTTTGGGAAACTATAGTCAATGATTTTACAGAAGAGCTGTGGATTCAACATTTTAGAATGACACACTCAACTTTTAATGAACTTTGTGATGCTGTGGGATCTCTAGTGGAGCAGCTGCACATTGTCCAAGGACTCTCCTCGTTATTCCAAATATGCCACGTCATCTTCATCCTCTTACTTTCTGTTGTCTTCTTCTCCGTCGTCTTTTTCGCCAATAGAAACGTCCGGTTGTTGATCACGTGACTCCCTTAATGCGAAAAAAGTTCATTCGAGTGTTTAGACATTACACTCTTACGATATGAACCAATTTCGATACGACAGTTTTTTCGAAATTGTCGTGTTTCCATTAAGCTAATTTTTTATTCGCAATTCTAATTTGCGATATTTCAGGGTCAATGGAAACGCGACTACTGATATACTTCAGTACAAGTTAAAGTACATTACTTACTCACGGGACTTTATAGCGTTTAATCTTAACGCTTATTTTTTAATC
>BRDA01032232.1:0-12869 GCA_036984385.1 Crenuchus spilurus | reverse complement strand
GTACAAGTTAAAGTACATTACTTTACTCACTGATATACTTCAGTACAAGTTAAAGTACATTACTTTACTCACTGATATACTTCATCACAAGTTAAAGTACATTACTTTACTCAATGATGTACTTTAGTACAAGTTAAAGTACATTACTTTACTCAATGATGTACTTTAGTACAAGTTAAAGTGCATTACTTTACTCACTGATATACTTCAGTGCAAGTTAAAGTACATTACTTACTCACTGATATACTTCAGTACAAGTTAAAGTACATTACTTTACTCACTGATGTACTTTAGTACAAGTTAAAGTACATTACTTTACTCAATGATGTACTTCAGTACAAGTTAAAGTGCATTACTTTACTCACTGATGTACTTTAGTACAAGTTAAAGTACATTACTTTACTCACTGATATACTTCAGTACAAGTTAAAGTGCATTACTTTACTCACTGATGTACTTTAGTACAAGTTAAAGTGCATTACTTTACTCACTGATATACTTCAGTACAAGTTAAAGTACATTACTTTACTCACTGATATACTTCAGCACAAGTTAAAGTACATTACTTTACTCAATGATGTACTTTAGTACAAGTTAAAGTGCATTACTTTACTCACTGATATACTTCAGTACAAGTTAAAGTACATTACTCACTGATATACTTCAGCACAAGTTAAAGTACATTACTTTACTCACTGATATACTTCAGTACAAGTTAAAGTACATTACTTTACTCACTGATATACTTCAGCACAAGTTAAAGTACATTACTTTACTCAATGATGTACTTTAGTACAAGTTAAAGTGCATTACTTTACTCACTGATATACTTCAGTGCAAGTTAAAGTACATTACTTACTCACTGATATACTTCAGTACAAGTTAAAGTTATGTTACTTACTAATTTTTCAATTGTATTTATTGGTAATATCTTTTGAAAATCATCAAAAAGTACAAATTCAACTGATTTTCTTTCTTTTTTTATTTGACATATGTAACAGACAAACTTGTGAAGCAAAATTGAAACATTGTTTCTCTGCAAAATACTGGTACACTTGGAACATTACTGTTAAACTGGAACAATTTAACAATTGTTTACTTACTTACTTAATGTAAACAATACTTTACATTACTGTGCAGATTTGGTTGTATTCAACCATGAAAGCATTAGTGAGGCCAGGGACTGATGTTGGATGATTAGTTCTAGACCCTCCAACTCATCCCAGCTGTTGGATAGAGCTCCATCACTCCAGAGAGCACAGTTCTACTGCTTCACAGCTCAATACTGGGGTCTTTATACCCCTCTAGCTGACACTTGGCATTGAGCATGTTGACCTTATGCTCAAATGTGGCTGCTCCACAGTGTGACATTCTAATAATCAGTGCACTTTTTTTGGACATCATCCAAATTTAATTTTCATACTCATATGTGTGATGAGTGATTTTAAAGGAGTTTCTGAATGCTTAAAGGTAAAATAGTATGTATACAGAGTTTAATTATTTACTTCATATAAGTTTTGTCTGCACTTTAACCAGCTTGAGGAGTGTAGTGCTGAGGAGTCAGCAGACTCGTCCATTCAGCTCGTGCTGCTAGGTTACCATGCCAATTAGCATGGCCACCACAGAGCAGGAATTGTTCAGGAGTTCCTGGAACAAATCAATTAAAGCGAGGGTTTTGGGGGAGGGACCAGCTTCCCCTTTATGCTCTCACAGCACAATAGCAGCTTAAGTACTGTGGTACTCTAATGGCTTAAAGTACTACAAACCCCGAAGATGTCTCCTGCTGGACGTGTCTGATACTCTATTATTGCAGAGTGTTTATGCAGCTGTACTTTTTGTGTCACAGCTTTTCAATCAAGAGGAACTTACCAAATCATGTTAACTCTGAATCATGTCCCAAATCATATTGAAGACACAAACAATATGAATACATATATTCCAAGGGCATTTAGGAACAGTCATGATAGCATGTATGGTTAATTAGTTATATGGCTATATTAGTTTGTAAATATATCTACAAACTAATTTAATCTATACATATGTCAAGTAGAACACAAATGAGGTAGAATAGTTTCTGCCAAAAGAGACAAGATAATGGAGAACGGATAATTGATAATTACCGTAAGATAATGCTACTCTATGTACCAGTGCATACTACACCATTTATCATTTGCTTTGTATGTCCGAGTCTGGTTGGACATGTTGGTTTGCAGCTGTTTTTCTTACTCTCACTCCTGGAAAAAGTCCATTTTTTGTCCTCTAATGCATCTGTTACAGCTAATGGACCATTTGTGGTTATTCAGAGAGTGGATGTGTTAGAGAAAGGGAAACACTCATTGTCTTTAAACACAGACACCCTCAAAATGCGTTTAAATGAACACTACTTGTGGCCACTTTACACAATGATGCTGTTGCCAAGTAGACAAAAAGCACATCTGAATAAGAGTAAGACCAATCTCTGAGTAAGATTAAGTCACTCTGAATAAAGTGTCATGTATGGTGAAGTTCATTGTCATACACTATGTGGACAAAAGTATTGAGACACCTGCTCATTCATTGTGTCTTTCTAAATCAAGGGTATTAAAAGAGTTTATCCTGCTTTTGTTGGAGTAGCTGTATTCATTGTTTAGGAAAGGCTTTTGACTTGATTTTAGAACATTGCTGTAAGGATTTAAACCATTTAATTGCAAAATTTCCTTGTATGTCATAAAAGGTTCTCATAAATTAAAGTCTACTACTACAACTACTGAATGAATAAACTGCTGTACCAGGGCTGAATAACATGTCAGTGCTGTAACACTAGTGAGAAACATGAGAGTGCTTTTTAATAGGATGTAGCAGGTGTAAATCAAATTTCAGAGTTGTAATAGGATTTTAAAAAACTCAGTTCTGTGACTGGATGATTAGCATCAGTGCTGTAAGAGGATAAATAAAGTACTGGTGTTGTAACATGTTTGAATAGCATGTCAGTTCTGTAACAGGATGGTAAACATATCTATGGTTATAGTTTTGTAATGGGTTTTCAGTACAAGGGATAAAGGGATCAACAATTTGAAATCAATTATTATTAAATAATAGTTGTTTTGTTTTTAGTTATTTGTTCATTATTATAAATGGAAAATAATGCAGCTATGTGTTTTAATTACTCACTGCAATATGTATCATATATAACATAAAAAAAGAGATGGTCAATCCAACAGCAAGCTTGGAGTACACATGTTGGTTTTGTATTTTTGATTGACTAAATCTAATCATACAGAACAAATCTTTGCATATATAGCACATACAATAATTCATACATATATGGGATTGAAATAAATGTTATTTTGTTGTGTATTAATATTGTATTGCTGTATTATGCTTTACAGCAAAGCACTTTGAGACCTATTCTGTTTACTTTCTTAATTACTTGCTTACATTAATACTGGAACATGTGGTACAATTACACTCATCATAAAGGTACCAAAGGGGATTCTTTGACGTGATGGCATAGAGGAACCACTTGTTTCCCTAAATACATTTTCATTTGAGGAGCCTTTAAAGAATCAGCTGTGTAGATGAGAAGTGAAAACCCTTAATTGTATTTCCAAGTCAAGAACCATTCAGGACGAGTGTAAATAAGGTTTAAGTTGGGGGATTCATGCTGGTGTAGTTCTGGCTGTGAGTGTAGAGGGGGAGCTAGAGAGTCAGTGTGAATGAAAGGAAAAGGAAAATGGAGGAAAAGATACAATAAGCATTCATTAGGGCAAACCTGCTGAGTTTGTCAGTTTCCTCATGTTACTCACATCCTTTTCACTAAATTCAGCTCTGCTGTAATGACTAGACATTGCATAGCTGTATCATGACTCATTTTTAGAAGAGTATATTTAGACATTTGAAGTTTAATTAAAATGTATATTTAGACATTTCACTCATAACATTAGGATGTGTGGGCAGAAATCTACATATGTTACACATCTAAAGTTGTTTATATAGAAAATACAAATAAACAGTCCATAATAATTGCTGTATTTGAGTGTATGTTATGCAAGGCTCTCCTGGAGGAAGGTCAGCATTTACAGTGACCAGCTAATCAATATTTCTGGGCCTGCAAATCCTCCAATCTCAGTCTGGTCATCTGTGGGAGGAGTTGCTGCAACAACACTGCCTGATCTGCGGTGGCTCTGCGGCTGACATTATGATGCCCCTACAGGACACCTCAAAGTCTTGCAGATTTCATACTTTAATGGAGCAGAGCTGTTTTGGTGGCACAAGGGGGAGCTAAAGAATATTAGGAAGGTTTTAATATAATATTTTAAATACTGATGTATATAACAAAACATATGTAAACATATAAATATAAAATATATCAACAAGTCACTGCTCTCAGAACAAAACCTCACAAAATGGTACCTCTACAGGAGAAGAGGAAAGATTCTAAGTTTATAATAGAAGTTAATAGTTCATTTAATCAAAACAAAATAAACCAAACAGATTTCAAGATATATTGTACTGTCGGTGTGATATTTTATCTAAAATATATCTACTGTCAACATATATGAGCCAGTGTTCTAAATCATGATTACATAACAGCAAAAGGTCATAAAAGCATCACTGTACGCTCTCTCTGGGCCTCACTGGCTGTTTCTTTGTACTTCGCGGCATTGTGAATTGTTTTCAGACAGTTGGTAGTCCTTGAGCAGGTCAGAGAGAGTGTCTGAATGGCAGGAAGAGTGAGACACTCCCTGAGCTTGGGATGGGCCACAGCAGCTCATGGATAAAAATACACCCTGCAGACCAGTCATGTAGACCAGAAGAGTGGAGGAAACAGGAAAACTGGAAGAGCAGGACAGTGACTTTACAGATGTACTGTTGAAGCACTGCTTTTAGAGCATGAGCTCATCAGTGTATCACATCTACCTAAAGGTCACCTACATATAGCACAGAGAGGAAACTTCAGTACATTTATCAATGAGGAACACACCCAGATGTTCTGCTTTAGTCTGGTTGCTATTATTACTGTTGGTAGTTTAAAGGAATTATTTGGTGAAAATTCAAATGTACACAATTTTTCATCAGTCAAGATTTATCCTCTTTAGTTTAGAACTGGAGCTACAGAGCGGAAAAAAACTACACTTTTAGTCATTTTGCACAGGTACATTTTTCAGCCCACAAGGTAACATCATAAAGGCATTTTCACATTTGGCCCAAATATGAGTCCATATCCAGGATCGATTCTGCTCTTGTTTCAGAGAAGGGCTCACATTATCACAGTTTGATGTTTCAATTTCACTTAAACCATATCAAACATACCAAACCATATCCAACCATGCCAAAGGAAACCAAACTGTACCAAACCTAACCAAACCTTACCAAACTCTTAATGGAATCAAATTATAATTCTCTTAATGACATCAAAGCACTGTTGTAAGTCACTCTGGATAAGACAGTCAGCCAAATGCTGTAAATGTAAACTGTATTGTACCTTACCAAATCATACCAAACTGTATCAAACCATACCAAACTGTACCAAACTATAATCTATATATATTCTGGTTTTGTTTCAGAGAGGGGCTCACATTATCACAGACTGCTGTTTCAGTTCCAGCCAAAGCATATAAAACTGATACAGTTTGGAACAGTTTGGTATGGTTTGACATGGTTTGGTACAGTTTGGAATGGTTTAGTCAGGTTTGGACCCTTTCTGACCCAGGATGCCGCCCAGGTGCTTGTCCAGTCTCTTGTCAACTCAAGACTTGACTACTGCAACTCACTCCTGGCTGGTCTTTCTACGAGAGCCATCAGGCCCCTGCTGTTGATCCAAAATGCAGCTGCTCGACTGGTCTTCAATCAGACCAAGTTCTCTCACGTCACTCCACTGCTGTGTTGACTTCACTGGCTTCCTATAGCTGCTCACATCAGATTCAAAACCCTGATGCTTGCCTACAAAGCAAGACATGAACCAGCCCCTCTGTACCTAATGGCAATGGCCAAGTCTTGAGTTGCACCTAGAACCCTTAGAGCTTCCAGTACAGCTCGGCTTGACCCACCATTCTTCAAGACACAAGGAAAACTAGCATTAAGACTGTTCTCTGTCCTTGCACCGAAGTGGTGGAACAAACTCCCACTGGCTGTTCAAACAACAGAGTCCCTCACTGTCTTCAAATGTAGACTGAAGACCCATCTCTTTGTGGAGCACTTAAGCAAGCACTAGTTTACATCTCTTACTGTAATGCATTGTTATGCTCTTATATTGTGGATAGTTGTGTATCTTTATCTCTAGGTATTAGTAATGGTTTTGTTGTAACAGTGTCTGAACTGAAGAGTTGTTTGGACTCCAACCTGTCTGTACTAGCTGAGATAATTCTCTTAATGGAATCAAAGCACTGTTGTATGTCGTTCTGAATAAGAGCGTTTGCCAAATGCTGTAAATGTAAATGTAATAGTCTATCTATTTTTATTAGTTTTTGGTATTAGATGCCAACAGCAAAAAAACAACAAAAAAACAACTGAAACCTGCACAACCTGTTAAAAGGATGAAAATCTAGCTCATTGCATAAATCTTTACGTAATTAATATATAAATACCATAAGTTTAATAATACAGTAAAGTAATAATTCTCATCTTCTAGGGGTTAAAGGGTTAATAAAGGTTTATTGTCACATCACTACATTCTTCAGACAAAAGGCTATAGACTATGACCAACTGGCTGCATGGGTCAGACAGAGTGGAATTAGCCGCTGTCTGGTATAAACACCAGTAGAGGGACGGCTGGGCATTAAGCCAACACTGACCACTGTATAAGGCCACTGAATACACTATAACTGAATGCCTTGTGACTCGGAGGACAGCAACAGCAAACACTAACAAAGCAATGTCTGATCTGCTGAATCAGATGGAAAGCGGCAGCAGTTTAAGCATAATTTAAGCTATAAGTTACTTTGTTTAAGGAATGATTCAACCAAAAATTTAATTCAGATGTTAATGAAGGTCTAACAGACTAGTAAGTGTGGTATAGGACACAATGTGACATACTGTGAGTTTTAAAAAAGAACAAAAACTTGTAGCTGAATGCATAGTATAAATTTATCTATTAGCCACTTTTGCAAAGTGTAAGTGCAAAGTGAGTCAATCCTTGTGATAATAGTTCTGAGGGAGCTTGTTCAAAGTTTGAACTTCATGAAGACCTCACAGACTAGTGTTATGATGTGGTTTAGGGCACTATAAGACTTACAGTGAGCCTTGAAAACTTGTGCAGCTGAATGCTGTGCCAGCCACCTTAGAGCAGAAAATACTGTACTTGAATCAGTTTTAGTGGTGAGGATCATCATAAATAGGGAGGACTTTGATTCAAGATAAGTATTCTACAAGATGTCTGAAGTGTCTGTAGCAGTGAGTTTAAACAGGTGCATCTCAAGAAAATAAAATATTGTCGAAAAGTACATTTATTTCAATAATTTAATTCAAAAAGTGAAACTCATACGTTGCATAGATTCATTACACACAGAGTGATCGATTTCAAGTGTTTTTTACTGTTTATAATTATGGCCTACAGCCAATGAAAACCAAAAGTCAGTATCTCAAAAAATTAGAATATATAAGACAAATTCAAAGTATTTTTAATACATAAATAAAACCATATCTGGGCAAACATACATACATGCATACATACATTCATATGCACAACAGGGTAATTTTAGAGTACCCAATTCACCTGATCTCCATGTTTTTGTACTGTGGGAGGAAACCAGAGTCCCTGGAGGATACTCCCTCAGACACGGGGAGAACATGGAAACTCCACTCAGATGGGGACTTGAACCCAAGACCTTAGTACTGAGAGACAAACGTACTAACCACCAAGCCACCTTGCCACCCACCTGATTTTCAAATGAAATGCAAAATTTACTTTCACCTGAAAACAGGACTTTGATCCACTGAACTACAGTCGTTCTTCTCCTTGGCCAGGGTAAGAAGCTTCTAACGTTGACGTGAGTGGCTTGACACAAGGAAGGTGACAGTTGTAGTCCATGTCCTGGACACATGTCTATGTGTAGTGGCTCTTGAAGCACTGACTCCAGCAGCAGTCCACTCCATGTGAACCTCCTCCAAATTCTTGAATCACCTTTTCTTGACAATCATTTAAGGCTGTGGTTATCCTTGTTGCTTGTGCACTTTTTTCTACCACAGCTTTTCTTTCCACTCAACTTTCCATTTACATGCTTGGATACAGCACTCTGTGAACAGCCAACTTCTTTAGCAATGACCTCTTGAGGCATACTCTCCTTGTAAGGGGTCTTCTGAACAACTGCTAAGTCAGCATTCTTCCCCATGATTTTGTAGCCTACTAAACCAGACTGCAGGACCATTTAAAGGCATAGGAAAACTTTACAGGTGTTTTGTGTTGATTAGCTGATTAGAGTGTGACACCATGAGTCTACAATACTGAACTTTTTCAAGTATTGTAATTTTTTTAGATACTGATTTCTCAGTTTTCATTGGTTATAGGCCATAATCCTCAACATTAAAAGAAATAAACAAATATAGATAGATAAATAGATCACTCTGTGTGTAATGAGTTTATATAATATTCAAATTTCACTTATTGAATTTAATTACTGAAATACAATCACTTTTGTAATTTATTGAGATGTATTATTGAGATTGAATTTATTGTATTCACTTTTATAGTTTAACATAAGTCATACTGGGTCCTAAACCACTTTCATATCAAGATCTGAATGAGGTTTAAGTGGGTTCAAACAAGTTTGTTTTTCAACTGAGCCATTTGGCAGACTATTGAGTTTGAGTGCTTATTAGTAATGTCAGAGCTATAGGTCTGAACTAAAGAAACAAACTTTGGACCCCAAATCTGTCTCATTTGATCAATTACATGTAGGATCAGTGGATATATGTAAATATTTCTGAATGAATAATTCCTTACTTGAATGAACCAAACCTACACAGCACTGGCAAAAATAAAAAAATAAAAAAATTAATTGTTCATTGCTAATTAAACAAGTGTTTTATAAGATATATATTATATACGTTTAATAATTTGCAGAGTTATGTTTAGAAATACCAAGCCAACAATTTTCCTATAAATATGTTCCCCTAATGTCCTGTTTTGGTTATGGGAACATTACTAATATGATTACTTAAGAATTAAATTATATAAACATATATAATTTGAAATTTAATTATTAATTAAAATATTCAGGTTTCTTAATGTTGTGAAGTTGTGAAAAGTATGTTGTTTTTTTTTACTTACACTGAGTTAACTTTAACCACATGGCATAGAACTATTAGATTGTTGATTGTTCCATTGTGTGTTTGCACACAGCAATGGATTGGTATCCTGTCCTGGGATTAGCTAGGATAGTGTGTAATGCCCTCTGCCCACTGAAGGTTTAGGGGACTCACTGCGACCCTGATTAGGTTTAAGCAGAAGATAATGGATGGATGGATGGATTGATTGATGGTTGCTTTGTTAAAGTCTGTTACAAACTTCAAATAAAACATCTAGAATGACATTTACAAGCATCAGAACTCTGTGTTCTAGTAAGTCCTTATAGACAGGTTTGATCACTTGATGACCATCTTTGTGATGCCTTGGCGCAATTAATCCAACCATACAAATCTTGGCTTTTATGTTTTTGTATGAGGAGAGATCTATATAACCTAAAAAATAGAGATCTATGTAACTAAAAGCCACACAACTGTTTCAACTGATTTAAGGCAAGACACCACAGATAAATAGGGTAAAAAAATAACTACTAGAGATCACCAAGAAACCTCCCCATCTGAGAATTATTATTTTATAAGTTTTCTGAAATTGTATGTCTAAATATGCAAAATCAAATTAAATATGCACTAATTGGCATCAAATTACAGAACAAAATTAAACCAGGCATAGAGAGGATCAAAAAGTTTTTACAGAGGGGATTTTGTATGTTGAACATTCCAAGCTTTCCAAATCATTTAAGGACCAGTGAGCTCTCACTTCCTAATATATAACAAATCTGGTTTTACACTGAAAAGCCAAAAGAAGTTAATGTATTCTAGAATTAGCATAGTGTTTCAGAAATCTCATACAGGTGATGAGCATTACCCTGACCTTTATGGCCTGAGCTAAAGGCCTAGCTCTAAAAATCTTGGTTTACTGCTGCATAACTTTTAGTACATCAAAATTCAGCCTTTGTTTCTCTCCTTTACGAAAGTATGAAGGCTCCACTATTTTAGATCCTGAGCCCACTGAGACACTGAATCTCCACACTGGGGCAAAGTAACTGAGATTAAACCCTCAAAGCTAACGAGTGAACATTGTTTAAACAGTGAGATTAAAGCCTGTGTGCTGGTGCCATTCTCCAGCTGTGTGCGCCTGCCGGCCGTTTTAGCATTGGCCCCAGGAGCGCTCCTTTGGTCTTCCTGACCTTTGCACTCAGAGGCCGACTGAAGTGGCCCCTCATGACCACTGAGCTGAAAGAAGTATTGAAATAAACTTCCCAAATGACCACACACTCTAAACACCCCAGACTCTCTGACGGGCTGCATTTCCTCTACAGCAGTCTGAATATACACCCTCACTCTCTGTCTGTCTGATTATCTGTCTGTCTGTCTGATCTTTATCAGACAGACAAATAATCAGACAAACAGATAATCGGACAGACAGATAGACAGACTGTTTATTCTGTCTATCTGTCTGTCTGATTATCTGTTTGTCTGATTATTTGTCTGTCTGTCTATCTATTTGTCTGATCATCTATTTGTCTGTCTGTCTGATTGTCTGTTTGTCTGTCTATCTGATTATCTGTTTGTCTGTCTATCTGTCTGTCTGATTATCTGTTTATTCTGTCTATCTGTCTGTCTGATTATCTGTTTGATTATTTGTCTGTCTGTCTATCTATTTGTCTGATCATCTATTTGTCTGTCTGTCTGATTATCTGTTTGTCTGTCTATCTGTCTGTCTGATTATCTGTTTGTCTGTCTATCTGTCTGTCTGATTATCTGTTTGTCTATATGTCTGTCCGATTATCTGTTTGTCTGATTATTTGTCTGTCTATCTATTTGTCTGATCATCTGTTTGTCTGTCTGATTGTCTGTTTGTCTGTCTATCTATCTGTCTGATTATCTGTCTATCTGTATGTCTGTCTGTCTGATTATCTGTCTGTCTGATTATCTGTTTGTCTGTCTATCTGTCTGACTGATTATATGTCTGTGTGTCTATCTGTCTGTCTGATTATCTATCTGTATGTCTGATCTGTTTGACAGTATTAAAATACAGAAAATAAAAGTGTAAAAAAATTGTAAAGAGTGTAAATAATAATACTGAGTAAATGTTAAGTATGAATGTTAGAGGTGTCTATGCTGTTCTCAGGATGTTGGAGTCTGTAGATACGTGCAGCTGCTGAGTGTCAGGCTTTGTTTATAGAGCGTGTCAGGCTGCTGTAATTAATCTGTTCTCTAAACTGCTGTGATGTATCATCTCACAGTGAGAGACACATGGGCCACCTCTCTCATTGTTTCTGTTTCCCCTTGCTTCCGAACCCTCCCTCCCACCTATCAGACCTCTAATTCCCCCCTCACACACTTCCACACCAACCGCACGAATGGTGGACATAACACAGCAGCTGAGGAGGTCAAGTGTCTCTCTCCCAAAAACCCAATCAGACTCAAACATCCCTCCAAACAAATGTGCGGCCTGCCGCGGGAAACCACACAGCTCTGGCCACGTTCCCAGCTGTGGATCTTATCATCCAGAAAAGAGGCTTATACACAGCAAGAGTGCTGCTCTGAGCTACTGACCCATAGCTGCAACACTAAAGTGATAGTTTGGACAAAAATCTAAATATAGTTTTTTTTAGCCCAAAAGACTTTGATCTGTTGTCTTATAAAGTGAAATGATCTTAATTTTTGTCAATATGTGTTTTTTTCTCAGAATGACACTGTTTTAAGAGTATTATAAGAGGAGCCAACCTATATCTAGACATTTTGCTTGATATCTCAAGACATGATTTTGTTCGGTAGCCTAGTTAACTAGTTTCAATAAATAAAAATATTCTCCTGAGATCGCTACCTTGCCGTGGTGGAGAAGCTTGAGAGAACCTTTGAATCTAAGAGCGATACCATCTGGAGCTATGCTCCTGGTAGGGCCACCCTTGATGGTAAGGTCGAAGAGGAGGTTCCAGACAAAGAGCGATCACACTTCCCATTCAATGGGACCTGGAACTGTGGGCTGCAGCATGGTTCTTACAACTTTAAGTGTTATGTTGCTTTACTGCTAATATCACTGGATGTTGATTTTTCATGATGAGGTGTATGCTAGGTGCAACTTAGCACAACATCGAGTTGACTGCAGGGCTGACAAGAGATTGGGATGCTTAGTCAGTCTATTTATCCCACAGAGCACAAATGAAGTCGAAAACTAAGAATGCCATACTGGCTCGGACTTCGCCCAGGATAAAAAGGTCCACGGTACCCACTGTGAGAGACAGGGTGGGTATTGAGAAGTGTACTACTGGCTCATCAAAGGTTGTATTGCGCAATACAACAAGGAAAGAAGATTAAGAGAAACTAAACAGCAGACTTCGTGTCAAGATTGGACAATGGAATGTGAGGGGTCTAAACTCACTTGGCAAGTTATCAATACTTAGTAGTTAATTAGAAAGACTGAACATCAGCATTTGTGGATTGTCCGAGACTAAGTGGTCAGGCACTGGACACTCCAAGACAAAGGATGAACACACAGTGCTGTTCTCAGGCAAAGAGGGTCGTGAACATCATGGAGTTGCTATCTGATATCTGGATTCACAGAAGAGTTTCTACATGTCTAAAATCCTACAATCCAGTGAGCAGCAGAGTCATATCAGCCACATTTGCTTCAAAGCCAAGAG
>BRDA01032230.1:19087-41463 GCA_036984385.1 Crenuchus spilurus | reverse complement strand
TTTTTTCCTACAGCTGATCTCATTATGTCTAGGAGACACTACTGAGATGTTGAGGAGATGTTTTGAGTTGTTCTTCCTCTGGGATGTTGTGTTTGTACAGGAATCTCTGAAATGTACAAGCTTTTGTCACCTACGCCACCTCGTCTCAGACATCATGGGCTGATGTAGAAACACACCTTATCATCACCACCACCAGAGGGAAGTGTTTCTCAGTTGTTTTAGACTAACTTTGCATCCCGCTTGCTTTTAATCACCCTGTAAATAAGACCTCCCTTTGCATTAAAGTGAATACATTCAGCTGAAAACCAGGTCACTTCTCTTTTTTTATAATCGTTTATAATCTGTACACTGTATCACTGTGCAGTATAAACCAAGCCTCCTTCAGGCCATGTTTAATGCAGTTCTGCTTGGTTGTCAAGGTGCACTACTTGTTCTTGTTTGACTCATACTGTTCTGGTCAAAGGCTACATAAAGCATGGAGACATCAAGGGACTCGCCATGGAATCTGAGACGAAATGATGGTACTGATCAATGGCTGGAGGTTCGCTCTTGCTGGGCTGTGGCAGCTGGAGGAGCTTGGTTGACATGGAGACCATGAGGAGTTAAAACAGGAATCTGGAGCATCAGCACTTCATCCTGAATAAGAAGACAAGCATACAAGAATGTGCTCGGAGGCCAGCAGTGAAGTGAGAAGCAACTTGAGATGAAACAAGAAGAGATAATCAGGGTCATGTGATCATGTACAGTATTATTTATTTATTTATTTATTTATTTTCTTTCCTAAATGGTAAATAAACACTGAAGTCATTCAGACTCTGAGTGAACACATAAGGAATCATGTAGTAAACTTAAAAGTGTTAAACAAACCAAAACATGTTTTAGATTTTACTTCAAAGTAGACACACAACTGATGTCTCAAACACATTAAGAGGAAATAAATGCAAGTCATGAGCTCTTGACAAGACACAGCTGTTAACTGAAAGCCATTCCAGGTGACTACCTCATAAAGCTGACTGAGAAAATGCCAAGAAAGCTGCATCTAAGCAAGAGGTGCTACTGTGAAGAATGTCAAATATAAACATGTTCTGCTTTGTTTACTTGTTTGTTTACTAAATAATTACAGATGTGTTTATTCATAGTTTAGATGACTTTAGTATTAATCTACAATGCAGAACATTTTTACATCATGAAGAAACACTGAATGTCCAGAAGATGAGTCCAAACTTTTGACTGGTTCTGTAAATTAAAATTTACAGCCATTACATTTTATCAGCATGGTTTTAATGACACTGGCCTGAGAGAAAGGAACATAGCACTTTCACAGAGGAGCCTCTAAAGAACCATCACAGTAGAAATAACTAGTTTCAAGTTTGTAAAATTAAGAGACACCAAAACTCACACCCAGTCTCATTTTATCTTTTTCTCTGACACACACACACACACACACACACACACACACACACTTCTTTACCTCTGCCAAAGTCTTTCACAGTGACTTCTTTCAGTGAGGCCATCCACAGGACACAGAATGCCCACTGGTCACCAGCTGAGAGGTAATCCAGAAGAACAAAAACACTGCTCAGTTAAGCTCACTAGTAGCAAGCAATGTCCATTCAAATAAAGTCCATTAACAACCCCAGGTGAAAACTGTTGCTCAAATGTTGCTCAGCAATGGCTCAATCACCTTGGAATAGAGAGTCTCAGAATTCTTTAGGAGAAATAACACGAGACAAGAGAAGTCAAACACTTCTGGCCCAGATAAAAAGTCATAGAATCAAAACTGTATTTTTTTCCAATAAATCCATGTTTATTTTATACATCTCTGCATTTGTGTCCACCCTTTGCTCCGCTCCATGACATAATGAACCATCAAAGGACACACAACATGTGAACATTAACAGTGCAGGTGGATAAAGTATGTGAACCTTTGGATTTAATAACTGGTTGACTCTCCTTTGGCAGCAATAACCTCAACCAAACGTTACAGCTCAGACCTGCACAACAGTCGGGAGGAATTTGGAACCATTCCTCTTCACAAAACTTTCAGTTCAGCAGTATTCTTGGGATGTCTGGTGTGAATCACTCTCTTGAGTCCATGCCACAGCATCTCAATCAGGCTGAGGTCAGGACTCTGACTGGGTCACTCCAGAAGGTGTATTTTCTTCTGCTGAAGCCATTCTGTTGATGTACTTCTGTGTTTTGGGTCGTTGTCCTGTTGCATCACCATCCTCTGTTGAGCTTCAGTTGGTGGACAGGTGGTTTTAAATTTTCCTGCAGAATGACTTGATAAACTTGGAAATTCGTTTTTCCATTGATGACACCAATCCGCCCAGGCCCTGAGGTAGCAAAGCAGCCCCAAACCACGATGCCCCCTCCACCATATTTTACAGTTAGTATGAGGTTTTGATGTTTGATGTTTTTCCAAACACCTTTTGGTTTCATCCGTCAACAGAATATATTGCTACTAGTGTTGAGGAACATCCAGGTGCAGCAATGTTTTTATGGACAGCAGTGGCTTCCTTCATGGTGTCCTGTTATGCAGCAAAGACCAAAATGTGGAGATGAGTGCAGGTTTGAGAAATATATCTGTTAAAAGAAACCAAGAACATAGGATGGAAGGATAATTCCACACAGGACAAAATACTCAGGTTACGTCACAGGACAAACTACTCAGACTAGGATTACAGAGAACAAGGTTTTTCAAACAAGGTTTAGAAAAGAAATAAGAGACTCAGGATCAAAAGAAGCTAGGCTTCAGGATGATGCTCTAGCTCAAAAAGATAATGAGAGGCAGAACAAAGGGATTAAATATACAAGACCTGACAGAGGAAATAGTGGCGGATGCGCAGATGTTTGAAGGACACAACAATGATGAGTGATTGTAAGAACATGGCTTATATGAAGGGTTTAATAATGTTGGAGATGAGTTTCAATGGGTCAATGAGCAGGGCGTGACTGAGAGGAAGGGATTCTGGGAGTTTTAGTTTGGGGCAAAATCTATGGACAGAGCAGGAACCATGTATATCAAGGGCAGATGGGAATTGTGGTAAAGGTGATGTGAACAAATGGAGTGAGTGTATATGTGTGAGAGAGAGAGAAAGTGAGAGCAAGGAATCGCAGGAGTGAGTGAGCTAGGCAGATCGGGAAGTGGAGACAGAGAGAAAGACGTAATAATACAGGAGTGAGGGGGCATGACACCTTCCATTAACTCCATTCTTTTTTAAAGTTTTACTTATTGTAGATATATCAACAAAAAATGTTAGCATGTGCCAGATATTTCTGTAAGTCTTTAGCTGACACTCTAGCATTCGCTTTCTGCGCTGTGCTCTTGTAGTCATCTTTACAGGATGACCACAACTAGGGAGAGTAGTAGGGATGAGTGAGTACACCACTATTTGTATCTGTATCTGTTCAAATTATCTGTATAGTAGCTGTAGTCGGAGTGGGCGGGACTTAACCAGGAATTGGACGTGGTTTAACCGGAAGTGGGTGGGACTTAAATTGGTGCATTATTTTAGGTCTGAAAGTGGTATGGAGTGATCAGAAGTTGCTATATGTATTGTTTATTTGAAAACTATTTATAGGACAGCCTCAAAATTGAGTTTCAAATCAATGTTTTTGATCACAAAAGTAAGAGAACACATTTTTTATAAACTCAGAACATTAATATTTTTAAGTGCATGAATGAATACAACTCATGCAGTAGGAAATTATGAACTACTAAGTATGCATGAACAAGAGTTGTCATACTGAGCACAACTTCCTTTCTTATTTTGTTTTTAAATTTTATGATTAAACTGATTTTTTTCCTTTCAATTATCTATTTATTTTTACTACCTAACGTTCTTGGCATTTTTTTCCACACAAAGTTAAACATGTTAATTAAGGTGTGTGTGTGTGTGTGTGTGTCTGTGTGTACATGTGTGTGTGACTGTTTGAGAGGGAGTGAGAGTTAGTGCAGCTCTGGCCAATCACAGATTGTGAAGACAGTCAGTTACCCAATGAGGATTTTCCTTCAGCACAGGCACGGATATTGATGAGTTTTACTCATATCATGCTTATACTCATTAAATATGCTTTATCTGTACCGAATACTTGTCTGAAACAAGTATCCAGCTCAACCCTAGAGAGTAGCAACCGTGCTGACATTTCTCCATTTGTAGACGGTCTGTCTTACCATGAACACATGAACATCAAGGCTTTTATACTTCAAACTTTCATACTTCCTGCTTCATGCAAGTCAACAAATCTTGAACGTAGGTCTTCTTATAGCTCTTTTGTGTGAGGCATGGTTCACATCAGGCAATGCTTCATGAGAACAGTAAATTCAAAACTGGTGTTTTTTATAGGGTAGGACAGCTTTAACTAACACATCCATTCTCATCACATTGATTGGCTCCAGGTTGACTGACTCCTGGCTCCAATGATCTCTTTGGGCCTAAATCATTAGCCTAAAGGTTCACATACTTTTTCTACCCGGCACTGTTAATGTTAACATGTTGTGTTCAATAAAAACATGAAAACAGATTTTTTTGGTTGGTATTAGTTTAAGCAGACAGTTTGTATATTGTTGTGACTTAGATGAAGATCAGAACACATTTAATGACCAATTTATGCAGAAATTCAAGTAATCCCAAAAGGTTCACATACTTTTTTGCAACTGTATATGAGTTTACCCTTTTGAATTTAATTACTGAAATTAACATTTTAATGATATTCTATTTTCTTAGATGCACTTGTACAGAATACATAAATATTAAGCAGTTCAAATCAAAGTTACATTGCAGTCTGCACTGACAATGTCCTGCTTTTTCAACTGAACTGTTGTGAAAATGAACATTCAATTAAATTCAAAATGAACCAAACAGAAAAATTCTCAACAAGTAACAGTGGCTCAGTGTAGACGTAACCTCATTTTGCTTTTGGTTTTAGAAGACAGAGGCCTGCGAGGAGGGAGGGAAGGCTAGAGAAAGAGAGAGAAAAGGAAGGAGGGAGGGGTGTCAGTTTGTTTTCAGACTGTGAGGGAGGGGCCCCGTTCTGGGAGGTTTTTTGGCTGTACCATTGATGCTCCCCTCCCTCCTAAGCCCCCTCTCCTTCCCCCCCTTCTTTCTTTATTCCTCGCTCCTATCCTTTCTTTCTCCCTTGCCCCCTGGTTCCTCATCCTCCTCCTCAGACCCTTTTGCTCACGCAGTCCTGAAGGAAGACTTCTCCACTTGGTGAGTAAAACACAAGGAGGTAAACAATAAAACTATGCCAAACTTTGCATTTTAGTCCAATTTGATTGTATTTCAGAGTTTCCAGGAACTGATTGTATTTTAAGGTTGATGTAATTTTTTGGAAACTCTGAGAATACTCTGATGCAGACCTTGTTTTGCACTGGTGTTTTGAGAAAAGTAGCTTGAGAGACGTGTTGTGATTAAATATGCTTCCAAATTTGAAATAATTTTTGGACCTTGTATTGAGAATTTGCTTATTATGTATAAATACTACAATCAACATTTTGTAGAATTCTTACTTTCTGTATTTTTAAAATCAATGTTTTGGTAATTTGTCCTTTTTTATTTTAATGTTGATAATGTTTGAATAGCATTTGATTCAAAATCGAAATTAAATATATAAATATATTAAAAATAAAATTTTAATTTTCATGAGCTATAAGCCAAACAGATCAACATTAAAACAAAAAAAATGTCACTTTACGTGCAATGAATATAAAATATATGACAGTTTTTTTTTTATTATTAAATTATGAACAAAAGTGATATTTTTCACAATATTCTAATTTTGATGTGGCACTGTACTGGGAACCAAATGAATAACAAGTATTTATAACAAAGTTACAACTACCTTCACTCAGTCAGTATGGTACACTGCAAGAAAAATAACAACAAAACCAACAATTTGATTAGTGAAGCAAGTTGAAGATTTGGGCTGTGCTACAGATAATGCCAAAATTAGAACATTAGACTTTTCCTTTAAGGTCAGTTTGAGCAGAAAAAAGGCCATTGTTAGTCCTTTCAAATGTGCACTGATATGATGTTTGTTGTTGTTTGTAATCAGCTCTTATTAACAAGCCCTCCACCCCCTCAGCAGGTGATCCAGTGCTTCTAGCTCTGTGCACGGCGGCTCCCTGTACGGATGCTCATCCTGCCCTGAACGTGGGATTTTTCTTCTTTCCTCCTCCTGCACTGATCCTCACAGCCATGCGCTTCCCACCCTTCCCGCTCGCCCTCTTCCCCCTCCTGCTCCTTGTCCTCCTGCCCTGTTCTGAGGCAGCGAAGAAGAAAACAAAGCCAAAAGGAGAAGACGAGGGTCCAGCGACTGCAGGACGTCCCACGTTGGGCTCTGGGGAGCTGAATACCAAGGAGGGCCACCGCTGCACCTGGGAGGCTCAAGAAGGGCGCAACAACAACATCCAGCTCCAGGTCAGCTGCTCCAACCCCAGTGACGAGGGGTCCAAGCAGTCTTACGCCTGCCAGTTCTCGGGCAAACCACAAGAGTGCCCAGCCTACATAGACAAGTCAGCGCAGTACTGGAAACAAGTAGTGGGTAAGCTGAAGAAGCGCACCAATGCCTGCGAGGGCGAGAAGGTTCTGAAGACCCGTCTGTGCAAGAAGGGGCCGGCCGCTGCCCACATGAAACTGGCTGAAAGGAAGGGAGACGGCCAGAGTGAAGGGGGGAGAAAGAAAGCAGGTAACAAGGAGGCAGAGAAGGAGAAAGACAAGCAGGCCAAGGAGGAGATGAAGGAGGAGGAGGAGCCAATGCAAGGAGACAGCGACAACAGCTTTGGAGAAATGAGCGACGGGGCTGCAGACATGGAACCGGCCGAGAGCTACTGCGGAGAGGGCTGGCATTCCGTCTGCCACTTCTTCACCAAGCTCCTAGATGGTTAAATACCTTAAGATGTCACTGTCGTACGAAAACCTTGCCGCCATTTTTTCTTTTTGCTCTCTATCTGTTTTTTATTTATTTTATTTTTTTACATGATTCCAAAATTTTAGCTATTTGTGAACATCACATGGAAAATGGACCAATAGAAATTTGGAAAAACTCATTAACATTGCTAATTTCATCCCTTCTCCTGTAAATTCACACTTTTCTGAGGTTTTCTTACAACAGTGACACAAAATTTAAACAGATGTGATGAAGAGTAGACAGATGTTGCTGGATGGACCAGAAAAAATATTTCCACAATTTACACAAACAAATTAGACATAATCAAGGACGTTGACTTCTGTAATCTAATTCATTCAATGTAAAGTTTTTAATACTTATTGTCAATTAATTAGCCTAATGTGACTTTGTAAAACAGAATATAAGAGAGGTGCAGAAAATAGTTTTGTGAGTACTAGATTTATTCTATATTTAGTGGATGACTAAGTGACTATTTTTGACTAAAAATTGTAAATCTTTTACAGACATGAATAAACTCACAGTTTGTATTTAAAAGGTGTCAGATTCTTTCACTGATATCAAAATAAAATGCTGCCATCTTATGTACTCCAAACTTAGAATGTGGTGAAAAAGTTCATTTGTGTTACATTACATGGCATTTAGCGGAAGCTTTTATCCAAAGCGACTTACAATTGTAGGAAGTACATTTCAATCCTTTTTTATTTTAAAGTCAGTACTGTTTGAATAGTAATTTATGTAAATTCATAATGAAATATTTAATTCATCTGAATTTCTGAATGTCTAATTTTATGAGCTAATACTAGTCAACACTAAAACAAAAACAGGTCTTGAAATGTCACTTTACATGTGATGAATATAAAATATTTGACATTTTACCTAAATTATGAACAATTAACTTTTTCACAATATTGTTATTTTTGTTGTGGCCATTACTTATCTTACTAAAATCATACTTACATTGACTTGTTTGAAAATGATGCTGTGAAGTGTTTAAAAACAATGAATTACTGGTTTTAATGTAAATCATTTAAGACATACATCAGCACAATGTAAATGTAGCCTTAAAGGTATTACATGATCCATAAAGTCCAATTCTTTAAAGGTCAAATACAACCTGATATGACTGAAATACGTGAATTACAGCACAGTATGACAGAATGAGTTAGGGTTAACTAAACATACTCAAGATGTACCCTTGAGGAAGTGACAGACTCCGTGAAGGTCCAGTAACTTTGCCCTGCTGTACATTGAAAATAATGCAAAATGGCTGAGCGTCATCAGCACAGTCAAGCCAAAATCTAATTTCTGTTATGCCGAATATGAGAATCATATGGGGTCTCTTCTTACAGTGAATTCAGTAAATGTATTTCTCAAACATTCCTCCAACTGTTTCAAAGAAAGCCAAATATGAAAAAGACCTTGGCTTAGCACGGCACATTCACTGACATTATTTTGTGGGGAAAAAAATATTGTAGTATTAGTGAGATGTGCTGATGAAGCCATTAATAGAACTTTCTGATGTCGTCACTTCTAGAACACTGTAGATCAAAAAAAAAAAAAAAAACATACTTGGCAGACTCCATTGACCTTCAGTGAATGCATCAGCTGCAGTGAAGGCTGATAAAGGATGATTACGGGATGGAGGCGGTGGAGAGGACAGTGTACTTTGTGTTAAATCATTCAAAATTGGGGGTGGGCAAATATTGCACACATGCATTGGCCTTGAAGTAAGAGGCAAAAGTAATGGCTATAGCCCACAGCAGAGTCCATTAATATCTCAGTAGTTTCTCCTAGACAACAGTGAGGTCAGATAGAAACACAAATGAAATTTTAACTTGTTTCTCAAATGTTTCTCAAGACAAAAAGACCTCAGTAATCTCACGTCCTCTTGAGTTTAAACAGAGGTCTCAATAAAGTCTCATGTCTCATTTGTCTCTTGCTGTTTCCCAGTGAATATGTTAGAGTCACCTCAAGCACCGCCAATGGTCAGCATCCACCTGGACACCTGGATGATGCAGCGATAGCTGGTCCACACCTGAAATCTACCCACACATTAGCTATTAATAATAATAATAATAATAACAATAATAAGTCACATTTATATATCACCTTTTAAAGAAGCATTACATTTGGTTGGGGGGGCTTAAACAGAATTAAAATTAAATATATGTGAAAAGAAATGTTTTTAGCTGAGTTTTGAAGATGGACAGAGAAGAAGAGGTACGATTAGAGGAAGGTAAGGAGCTCTACAGCGTAGATGCTGCCACAGTAAAAGATCTGTGATCAATAGAGGGCAGCCTTAAACGAGGAACAGCCAGCAGGCCAGACTCAGAAGACTGTAAATGGCGTGGAGGGGCATAAGGTTGTAGAAGCTCAGAAAGATGAGTAGGAGCAACGTAAGGCCTTAAAGGTCAACAGTAAAAGTTTATAGTGGATGTGTACAGTGTAGTTCAGAACAGGGGTGATGTGGACAGATTTATTAGTGAATATTAAAACTCTGGCAGCTGAGTTTTGAATGTACTGAAGGGGGCAACTAGTTTTTGAAGGTAAGCCAAAGAAAACAGAATTACAGTAATCTGATCATGGACCAGCATCTTTAAGTGAGAGTCTGAGAGCAGAGGGCGGAGCCTAGCAATGTTGCTACACTGATTTGGTCACAGATTTAATGTCGGATGCAAAACTAAGGCATGGGTCAAACAGAACAGATATATAATAAATAAGGACAGAGAGACTAAACTATTTGTACAATAAGGGGTCCTCATTACTGCCATCCACACAGGACACATGAACACCAACAAGACATCCATCAGATACACAAGCTTTCCTTGGAGGTCTCCCATCCGAGTACTAACCAGACTTAGCTTCAGTGGAGTTACATGTTCTGTGGAATGTAACCTTTTAATTTGTCCTGTGGCCTAACTCACCTTCATTTGTCACTCAACTGTCTTACTAAATTTGCAGATAATTTAGCTTATTTTAGCATAAATTATATAACGAATGAAATGTAAATGTTAAAAGTTTCATTATCTTATAATAAGCTTGCTGTAATGTCCAAGTGTAGGTGTGGAGACAGGAGGCTGACGTAGAAGGTCCAACAGATAATGTTTATTAAGACAAGCGAGCACTATAACATGGATGGATGTGAGACTACTACAAACAATGACTGACAATGACTGGGATGACATGAGGAGACTATTTTGGGGCAGCCATTAGACACAAACAAGGGAACAGGTCTGTACGATGACATGACTTCACAGGGAGTGGAGACATGATGTAAAACAGGGAAATGGGTGAGGGCCAGGCAAGGCCATGACAGTTGCGATAGTGGGGCTCGGTACAGCCTTATTCACCAGGGAGGCCAATGTTGATCTTTACGTTTGGTAAAGGTTGTAGGTCCAGGGGTGCACTGGCATAGGGATTTATAGTGAACTGAGATGCTGGGGCTGTCTTATTGCTGCTCACGCGATCACTCAGGTTTGTTGACGGTGAGCAGAGGGATGCCAGTGTCTCGGGGAGCTCCCATGCCTGTTTACCTTCTGGTTCTCTCCTTTTAGGTAGGCTGTTCTAGATAGTTCTGCCGGAGTCAACAGCCACACTCTGATATGTCTCATAATCCTTGTGCTCTAAAAATCCAAACAGAACTATTTCCATTTTTGTCTCTTTCCGAGTGAGTGATTGCCTACCGGTCCAGTCCAAGGCTGATGGAAGACTGATTACTGTTCTTTGCATGATGCTTCCCTGGATTAGCTGTCTACCAACAACCAACTACTGTGGCCTGCTCCAGATACCCTACTCTACTGCCCACATTGGAGTTCATATGGACTTTCTGGCCGTTATCATTGCTACCACTGTCATCATCATTCCTGTCCCACTACTGTCACCATATCAGTTCACCTGATCATTACAACAAGATCATATGATTATGATTTATCACACACTTAGAATTAGCAGACCAGAGGAGGATGGGTCCCCCATGTGAGTCTGGTTCCTCCCAAGGTTTCTTCTTCCAGCTCTGAGGGAGTTTTTCCTTGCCACTGTCGTCATTGGCTTGCTCACCGGGGATTAGGGATTAATGAGTTGATGTTTGTTATTACTAACCCTGTAAAGCTGCTTTGTGACATCAATTGTAAAAAGCGCTTTATAAATAAATTTGATTTGATTTGATATTATTCAGATGAGTAATTTTAGATATTTAGACTGAATTTAATCAAGTAAAATACATTTTTGTAGTGTGCTGGGGCTCAGAAGATCATGGTCATAGCTATAAGGCACTGACTGGACCTTGTACAAGGTTATACTGAAATACTGAAAGACTCAGTTAAAACCATGACCACACAGATAGGTTATTCAAGTACTCAAAGCTTGAGGTGAGAAAAGCAAATGTGAATGTAGCAGCAAAGACCATTAGAGCACTCTTGTTACAAGACATGCAATTTAGCAGACATGAGTTTAATATTGTAGGAGAAAGAGCTAGACAAGAGACTCTCTCCAAGTTAATAACAAGACTTGAACTTTTGGTCTTTTACCTTGCCTATTGATACACGGCTATAAGCAATAAGAAAAGTGGCTTTGGCTAAAGTTCCACAGCGCTTTGCAAACCATGTTTAGAAAACTCACATAGAAGACCATGTATCCACAGTCCTTGATTATCAGCATCATCATTAGAAAGAAGCAGTAAGGAAAGTTGATTGGCTAAAATTCAACACTGCTTTGCAAACAGCCTTTAGCTAAAGTATATGGACCATAGTCCTTGATAATCAGCCATGTCATTCCTAATAAACAGCCATTACAAACCAACTTCTTAAAGTTGGTCTTAAAGTCTTGAAGACACTTCATGGATTTTACATCCTAATCCCGTTGATATATTTTTACATACGTTATGTGGGACCTGGTTTGGTGACTTCATACACATAATCTCTCTCTATATATATATACAGCATGACATAAATACAGCATTACATTCATCATAAAGATTTTTGGGCTACACTGAAGTAATGTTGATACTAAGACCAGCTGTAAAAACTTCAGCACAATATCAGAAAGCTGAAAAACATTAAACATTAACATTCATAACATTGCATTAAAAACTAAAACTGTATTGATGATCTGTCTCTTACAAGCATAATAAACAAAATTAGCAGTGTGTCCAAATCTGCCATACTTACCAGGTATTGCTAATACTAAATGCATAATTTCCAGTGCACAATGACAATCCCACAATGCACTAAAATCATTGCACAAACGATGTACTCTAGCGGTAGGGGAGCACCCATAACACATCACTTCTTTAAGGTTTACATTCAGCAAAAATGATACTCAGAGGTAAATTTATGAGTTTAAGCATCTCTAAAGAGGATTGTACCAAGTGATGATGGTAGTCTGAGGTAAATTTATGAGTTTAAGCATTTCTAAAGAGGATTATACCAAGTGATGATGGTAGTCTGAGGTAAATGTATTAGTTTAAGTGTCTCTAAAGAGGATTGTACCAAGTGATGATGGTAGTCTGAGGTAAATGTATTAGTTTAATCATCTCTAAAGAGGATTGTACCACGGGATGATGATAGTCTGAGGTAAATTTATGAGTTTAATCATCTCTAAAGAGGATTGTATCAAATGATGATGGTAGTCAGAGGTAAATGTTTTAGTTTAATCACCTCTAAAGAGGATTGTACCAAGTGATGATGATAGTCTGAGGTAAATGTATTAGTTTAATCACCTCTAAACAGGATTGTACCAAGTGATGATGGTAGTCTGAGGTAAATGTATTAGTTTAATCACCTCTAAAGAGGATTGTACCAAGTGATGATGGTAGGCTGAGGTAAATTTATGAGTTTAAGCATCTCTAAAGAGGATTGTACCAAGTGATGATAGTCTGAGGTAAATGTATTAGTTTAAGCGTCTCTAAAGAGGATTGTACCAAGTGATGATGGTAGTCTGAGGTAAATGTATTAGTTTAATCATCTCTAAAGAGGATTGTACCAAGTGATGATGATAGTCTGAGGTAAATTTATGAGTTTAATCATCTCTAAAGAGGATTGTATCAAATGATGATGGTAGTCAGAGGTAAATGTATTAGTTTAATCACCTCTAAAGAGGATTGTACCAAGTGATGATGATAGTCTGAGGTAAATGTATTAGTTTAATCACCTCTAAAGAGGATTGTACCAAGTGATGATGGTAGTCTGAGGTAAATGTATTAGTTTAGTCACCTCTAAAGAGGATTGTACCAAGTGATGATGATAGTCTGAGGTAAATGTATTAGCTTAATCATCTCTAACGAGGATTGTACCAAGTGATGATGGTAGTCTGAGGTAAATGTATTAGTTTAATCATCTCTAAAGAGGATTGTACCAAGTGATGATGGTAGTCTGAGGTAAATGTATTAGTTTAAGCAATTCTAAAGAGGATTGTACCAAGTGATGATGATAGTCTGAGGTAAATGTATTAGTTTAAGCAACTCTAAATAGGATTGTACCAAGTGATGATGGTAGTCTGAAGTAAATTTATGAGTTTAAGCATCTCTAAAGAGGATTGTACCAAGTGATGATGGTAGTCTGAGGTAAATGTATTAGTTTAAGCATCTCTAAAGAGGATTGTCCCAAGTGATGATGATAGTCTGAGGTAAATTTATTAGTTTAATCACCTCTAAAGAGGACTGTACCAAGTGATGATGATAGTCTGAAGTAAATGTATTAGTTTAATCATCTCTAAGGAGGATTGAACCAAGTGATGATGGTAGTCTGAGGTAAATGTATTAGTTTAAGCATTTCTAAAGAGGATTGTACCAAGTGATGATGGTAGTCAGAGGTAAATTTATTAGGTAAATTTTACTTAAATTTAATTGAGGTACATTTAATTGAGGTTTAATTTAATTGAGGTAAATTTAACTTAATTTAAGGATTTTACTGAGTGATGATGGAAGTTTGAGGTAAATGCATTTATAGGTTTAAACCACATGACATCTCAGATGATGCTAAATGTTGATCATTTTGTATAAATGGTATTTAATGAACATTATGAAATAATGAAAATGATGATAATGAAAAAGGAACTACAATATCATATAAATAACATAATAGTCTCAGATTCATATAATTATGAGATAAGGTCAGTTCAAATAATTTTTACATATTTTAATAATGTTTATAAATGCAAATGTGGTTAATCTTTTTTCTATGGAATGTTGATATTATACGGAATATTAATAGCAACCTGGTAACCAGCTTGTATTTGATGAAACTCTAGTAGAATCATTCCAGTTATTCTTAATGTGTAATGACCATCTGACTCACATTGATGGACTTATTTTCAGTTCATTACCCAGCTTATGTACACCTAGAGTTTTCTTCCATAGATGTGGTTTGAGTTACATTACAAGATAAATATGTCAATCTTTTGGGGCGGCATGGTGGCTTAGTGGTTAGCACGTTTGCCTCTCAGTGCTGGGGTTTTGAGTTCCATTCCCCATCTGAGCGGAGTTTCCATGTTCACCCCGTGTCTGCGTGGTTTTCCTCGAGGGTCTCCAGTTTCCTCCCACAGTCCAAAAACATGGAGGTCAGGTGGATTGGGTACTCTAAAAATTGTCCATGTGTGTCACCCAGCGATGGACTTAGTTGAATAGTGTAATGCCCTGCCCTGCGCCCAGTGAGGGGGTAGGGGACTAACCGCGACCCTGATAAGGATTAAGCGGGTGTGATAATGAATGAATTTCAATCTTTTTATGGATCTCAGCACATTATAACTGAACCTACACAAAATCTAGTCATTTTTCCTGTAGGTATATGATGTATACATGTGTATTATGCAGACAACACTTGTGCTATTGGTCTAAATATAGGTGAAAAACTGAAATGCAATGGAGTACTGGCCTACAGCAGGCTTCTTGGTCAGCAGGGGCAGACAGAAAGGGAGGAGCCAAAGCCTGGGGACCTGCTTTACTATTCTCAAAACACAGCCTGCTGTCTGCCTGGCACTAATCGTTCATCAAAGAGACAAATCACTCTTTTGTCTTATTAGAGGCACTGAAGACAACTGAACAGTTACCCGGGCTGGTGGATGATCTCACTTAGAGGCTCAGAGCTGGGGGTCTTGCGTCTTGTGGGCGTCGAGTTTACTTGTTTTTTATGCATATGTGTGTGCGCGTGTTGGGATGGCTACCCCTTCCACCCCCCAACTGTCTTTTTTTAAGCACTGCAGGGGGTCTGGCTGGCTCCACATTGTGCAGTCAGCATCTCCCTATCTCCATTTATCTCTTTCTCTCATACACTCTATTACACACAGACCCAAACAGCAGTACAATAGCACCATTTACAGTACATTACTGATCACATTTTCAGGGCCAGAAAGCATAAACCTCGCTGTGCCTCTTGCATTTTAAAGCACCAAAGTTAGCAAACATTATCATTATTCATGTGATATCTTAGGTTGTTGGAGGCCCTGAAGGGACACGGTGTATTTTTAGGTTAAAATTTTTGTGCACGCTGGTCAACATGTGGTGTGCACCCAGGGTGAGCACCTGATCCTATGTGGTGAACAGCAGATGCCAACATCAAATACTATGCAATGTGCACAAAATACAATCAGGTGAGCACCAGACATTATATGATAAGCACCAAATACTATTAAGTGCACACCAGATATTATGTGATGCTATGTCATGAACACTAGATAATATCAAATCAATCAGATACAATGTGATACGCACCCAGTACAATCAGGTAGGCACCAGATACTATATAGTAAGCACTCAATACTATCAGGTGAGCACCAGATAGTACATGGTATGCACCAATATACCATCAGTAAAACATGCCCACCAGATGATAGTGTATCAAATCAGATTTCACAGCATATCAGAAAAGCTCCTATGTGGTAAGATTAAGATGAACCAATTTGCCAATGTGATTTTCACACAATGGAATTTGACCTCCACATTTAACCCATTCGTGCAGTGAAACACACACACACTAGGCTGTGAGAAGTTGTGCTCAAAGCGGTGAGCAGTCCTGGGGAGCAGTTAGGGGGTTAGGTGACTTGCTCAAGGGCACTTCAGTCATGTCCAGTCTGGGGATCGAACCAGCGACCTTCTGGTAACAAGACCAGATCCTTACCACTAGGCCATAGCTGCCCCCCAGACAGAACTAGTATCTGGTACGCACAAAATACCTGGTGCTCATCACATAGTGTCTGGTGCTCACCATATAGTATATATTCTGCATTTGATGGTATCTGGTGAGCACAATTTGATAAGCTTATAGTATTGGGTGCATACCGCATCAGTGGCATCTCTAAAATAGAAAGTCAGGTGGGACACAATAAATTCTGTGTGGAGCATCAGTTTCACCCACTCATCAGTGAAACTACACACAAACCTACTCTAAAACCTACTCCTAGCTCTAATACCCTAATTCAGCCACAAATGTGCAACATCAATGAAATTCTAAAAAGCATAATCCGGTGTTGTTACAAATTTGGCACCCCCATCGTGAGATGCATCCCCTGTTGGTAGATTTACTCACTGGTGTTGTTCTGATGCCTTTATCTTGGTTGTTACTAAATGAACTTAAATGCAATCTATTCTTGTCATGAATAAAATAAATAAAGATTTTACTGAGTTTATTATGACTGTCTGTGTGTTATCTAATCATTAACTTTGACATTATATTGCCTCGCTAGCTGCGGCTAACAAATGACTGATGTTTATCAAGCTGCATAGCAATGCTGATACTGTAAATGATATTCACATAAGCTCGCATATGCAAATCTTTAATTTTTTATTGGCTGCTCCTAGCATAGGGCCAGCATTAGTGTGTCCCGCAGTGAGTTATTGAATGCGTGTTGCACATGTGCACAGTGTTTTCTACTGCTCACTTACTTAAAGTGACCCTGATAAGCTGACCCCACATACATTGTCTTAGTGAAAACTGCTGATAGTACTGATCAGATACACATACAGGAATATTTTAAATGTATTGGGAACTATTTTCATAAGTCAAATACACAACAATGTTAGAAAATAATATTTAAATAAAATACATTTAAACAAAATTATTGATCATGTCACATACTGCTCCACAGCGACATCTGTTGGGGCTGGACCTCACATGCCCCTAATGTAGAGCTGCCCCTGCACCACATAGTATCTGGTGCTCACCTGATAGTATTGGGTGTCCACCGCATAGTATCTGATGTTGCCTTGATAGTTTTTGGTGCTTACCACATAGTATCCAGTACTCACCTGATAGCATTGGGTGCTTACCACATAGTATCTGGAGCACACCTGATAGTACTGAGTGTGCACCACATAGTGTCTGGTTTGATAGTATCTGGTGTTCACTACACTGTATCTGGTGCTCACCTAAAATTACACGACATGTCCTTTCAGGGTGTCTGAATTGTTCACCTAACCTTAGCCAGATTAAAACTTAATAGTTTAGACAAACAATTGGAGACACTGTGTATCTGTATTTGTAAAGATTGCTCATGGAGACTTTGAGACATGGGTTTTCAGTAGAACCACACATGTGATAAGAGCTTGTTGACTCTAAAAGACAAGGACTTTTGTGAAATGTTGCTGTGCATGAAAATGCGACTATAAGTGGACTGATCTACTTCACAGCTTTTGTAAACAACTTACGTAGTTCCATCAGTTTCTAAAACAGACTAAGAACTCAACTATTGTGTGCATGTGAAGTCCAGCTGACATTTTCAAATAAAGGTTAAAAATCACAAAAACAGAGATACAAAGTTTTGTTCATTGCAAAAAAGATATCTTAGCAAGTGAATATGTAATATTTCTCATTTTGAAAATATATATAAAAAAAAATATCACAATGACATGTAAAAATAGACATTTCTTACTTGTTTTAAGTAAAATTATCTCACCAAAATAAGTAACCGTGTCAAATTATACATTACATCAGGGGTCACCAACACGGTGCCCATGGGCACCAGGTTGCCCGCAAGGGCCACATGACTTGCCCGTGGACCTGTTCTAAAAATAGCTCACCATAGCTGTGGAAACTTTGGTGTCAATAAATAAAAATGAAACTAAATCAAATAATAAATTGAAATCAAAAGCAAAATAAGAGAAAATGAATATATTAAAAGCACTTGTTGTCAAATGGAACAATAAAAATAAAAATAAAACAGGAAGAACCAATCAGATTGAACATCATTTATACAAAGAAGAAAAAAGGAAAATGATGTGCAGCACACACATGAGCACTGTCCATAGAAGGGGAGTTTATACTCACCATACTGCTAGAGCCTGCTGTCCAAAAGTCCCTCCACAGCATTCAGACTAACTAACATACTGTACAGAAGTCATATATCTGCAAAGTCCAGAGAGGCAGCTGGTAAGAGTCATTAAAGTAGGGTGACCAGATCTGAGGTGATGATAAAGAGGACATCTTGGTGGTGGTGGTGGTGGGGGGATGGGTTGGGGGGGAGAGTTGGGGGGCGTATAATGTATTACATGTTCAAATAAATTTTTTTGTTGCTTGAACACAAATTTTATTATTATTAATTATGAATAAATATTGATAAATTATTATTTTTATTTTATTAATAATTACTAATTAATATTAATAATATACTAATAATAACTATTAAACGTTATTATGAATAATACAATAATAAAAATTAATATGAATCATTAATAAAATATTAATACATTATTACATATTATTTAAAAATAACAAACTGTTAAAAGCATGTAACATAAAATTACCACCCAGTCATTTTCAGTCAACTTCACTTCAGCTCATTATCACCAATGTTACACATATGTTTGGACTGTATGGTCAATAGATCTTATCAAAATCCCGGACGTATGTAAAATTCCCCCCGGACGTTCTTTTTAAGTCTCAAAAAGAGGACTATGGTCACCCTACATTATGCCTCTTAAGGAATCTGATGAATCCTTATGTCCAGGTAAAAGAGGACGTCTGGTCACCCTACATTAAAGTGATAAAGGCTGTTCCTATGAAGATGTTAGCGCTGCGGCTAAGCTAACAGTGGCTGCATTAACCCTTTAGCGTTTGGACTTGTAGCTCAGTACTTTAAACATTGTTTTAACGTGTAATGTTCATAAAATGTTAGAATGCAGTAAAATGTTAAGAGCAGTTGCATTAAACACTTTAACTGTATCTAAATATTTTCTGTAATATTAATTTATAATTTTTTCTTTGTAAAAAAGGTTTTCCACCTTGAAACGTGTGGCTTTAATAAAGGAAACAAAAGGAAAATCCTGATTGGTCACTGAGTGAAATCCACTTAATGAGATCTCCTGTATTTAGGTTCCTTTCAAGTCAGATAAATCTGTGCAAACTTAAAAGACGACTTGACAATAGCGCCACTTACCAGTGAGCTACATCTAATTTTTTTACTATTCTTTTTTAATTCACACTTGCATTGGTGTGAATTTGAAAATGACAATCCAAAAAAAAAACTAAAAAATGTTTTAGATTAGATTAGAACTAGCTGGCAGGGACAGTGAAGGTGAGGAGATTATTTACACCTGAAAACATGGCAGAAAAAGGAAAGAAAACATATCATTGTAATAATGTGTCTATTTGCGGGTTGACTGTGGCGACGAAAAAGCAGCACAATGTTGAGAGACTTTTCAGAACATGTCTCACAACCTACCATGCTAACTATCCAGCGGGTAGAGCACTACGAGCAGAAAACGCCCGCAAGTTAAGTTTTTTTTTCAGTCTTATTTCAGAAAGGTGTATCATACTGGTAGTACTTGCATTAATTGGTACCCAAGAAGTAGCTCTCAGTTTCAAAAAGGTTGGTGACCTCTGCATTACATAATTATAAGCTTATATACAAGGCTAAACTGAGGATGGTTATGTTTTTATATAAAGACTGCAGTGTTACAGCAGTGGTGATACACTGAACCTACTGAATGGAAATGTGTGAAATACTTACATTTCAGACTTATTGTGTATTATTGTAATGTGAAATGAGGTGGGTAAATAGGAGAGGATACATTTTCTCTCTTTGTAGAAATGCAGCTGTTTATAATGGTTAGACTGAATAACTGAACATTACCAACACACCTCAGTGCTAGATTGTGGTTTTAAAACTCTAAATTAAAGGAACTTGCTAAAAGTAAGACAAGCAGTGCTGCCATTCAGTATCACTCCTCTTAGCCATCTGTCAGTTCTGTTTTCTCCCTCATCATCAAACATTAATGCCATTGTGTGGCACAGACAGAGCAATAAGCATGTCCTGCAGTCATATTCAGAGGTCTTACAACAAAGTAACATCCCAAACATTGAATACTGGATATATATATATATATATATATATATATATATATATATATATATATATATATATATATATATATACATGCGAGTGGATCAGACACACCAGAGCTGTTGATGTTTTTAAATGTCTCAGTGTCTCCAGCAGCTCTGCTGTGTCTGATCCACTCGTACCAACCCAGCACATTAGCACACCACCACCACATCAGTGTCACTGCAGTGCTGAAAATAATCCACCACCCAAGTAATATCTGCTCTGTGGTGGTTCTGATCATTGAAGAACAGGTGAAAGGAGGTTGATAAAGTATACAGAGAAACAGATGGACTACCGTCTGTAATTGAAGAACTACACAGTGCTCCTGTATGGCTGATATAAATGGACAATGAGTGTAGATACAAGGAGGTCGTCATAATATTCTGATATGACTGTAAGTAATATCAGAATATAATAAATACATGAGACTTTACTTGAGATCTCCATTAGCACTCCTGTGAGTAGAAATATCTGAGCAACAGAAGACTTAAGCTAACGTCTCATTTGTGTTTCCATCTGAACTCATTGTTCTCTGGAGAAACTACTGAGATGTTGAGGAGATTTTTCTTTCATTTTTAAACAGCCTGTAAAATCTTATGTTTTGTGAGATTTTAACACCAAAGATTTAAGCTGTGGAGAGCAGCAATCAGTGGGTCCTTTTTTGTTTGATGTCCTTGAGTGAAGTCTCAGTAGAGTCGCCTTGTAATAAATACATTTTTCAAAGGCTAGACTATGAATACAAAGAAAGTGCTGCTTATATAAAAACAGTATTTAAAATATGTTCTTAATAATCATTACACCTGCGAAAGAGACGCAAATCAGTGAGGAATGAATCCATTATAAACACACTGCTCTTTGCATCATTCCATATATATAAGTTCCCACCAATGAATAAACTTTAATAAGAATCATGTCCAACTGGACATAACTGAACACAGCAGAACATGCAGCTGATTCTTCATTTCTCAGTCTCATAGAGAACAGTATAATAATAATAATAATAATAATAATAATAATAATAATAATAATAATAATAATAATAATAAAGTAATAATAATAATAATAATAATAATAAATAATAATAATAATAATAATAATATTAATAATAATAAAGTAATAATAATAAAAATAAAAATAAAATAATAATAATAATAATAATAAAAATAATTCATTTTAATTATAACACTTTACATTTAAGTAAAAATCTCAAAGTGCTACAACATGAAACATCACTATAAAAACTATAACAGTATAGCAATATTAAAAAGAATTTAGTTAGCCAGTTAATTAAAATCATACGTTCTGCTAAAAAGAAAAGTCTTGAGTCCTTTCTTAAAGCACTCAATTGTCTGTGGTAGCCTCAAATGGTCAGGGAGAGCATTCCATAGCCGAGGGGCGACTGAGCTAAAAGCCCGCTCACCCATGGTGCTGGGCTTAGATCTGGGCTTAAAAAGGCGATTTGAGTTTGTAGACCGGAGGGATCTTGATGTAACCAGTGGAGTGAGTGAGTCTTTCAGGTATGGAGGGGCATTGCCATAAAGGCACTGGTGAGTAAGGAGAGAGATCTTGTACTCAGTATGGACAGATATGGGAAGCCAGTGAAGTGAATACAGTACAGGGGTAATATGTTCATATTTTTGCACCCTCATCAGGACCCTAGCTGTGCTGTTTTGGATATACTGCCATCTCTGGAGACTCTTGCTAGAGATCCCAATGAGGAGTGCATTACAGTAATCCAGTCTAGAGGAGATAAAAGTGTGGACCAGTTGTTCAGCATCTGATAAGGTGAGGGAAGAATGAAGTTTGGCAATATTTCTAAGGTGCTGAAAAGAAATCTTGCAAAGATGTTTAATATGGGCCTCAAAGGTGAGTTATGGGTCAAACCTTACACAAAGGTTAGTAATTCAGGGAGACCATTAATCTTAAATTGTATTTTCCACTTACACTTAAACTCCACTTACAATGTTTATGTGGTTTTGTGGACGAAAAGAATTCATTTGTTTGTGATCTTGATTTTCCAGCTACTCTTGACCACAGAACTAGTAAAACTGTTTGTGTTACTGCACCTTCAACCCTTTAATGTCCTCATCAAGACAGAAGCAATAGATTTCAGATTTGTGCTGTTAGGGGACAACAATAATTCTAGAGAG
>BRDA01032230.1:7776-19069 GCA_036984385.1 Crenuchus spilurus | reverse complement strand
TCTCTCTCTCTCTCTCTCTCTCTCTCTATATATATATATATATATATATATATATATATATATATATATATATATCGCTCTCTCTGTCTAAACATGCTAATTTTGTTATCTTTAGTGATGGGATTTCTTGCGGTATACTGGTTTGTATTCATACAACATAATGCTGCATTTCTAGTGACCTCTAGTGGATGTTTTAGCCAAGCATGTTATAACCAACTGGTAGTCATGGCACTATGCTCTAGCAAAAAGTTGAGCAGAACATTAAAGGGTTAAGAATGATTTATGTAAATGAGCTCTGTTCTGACTGGCTGTTCTTTATAGGCAAGGCTAAAAAGTTAAAACTGTATTTTCATGATCTGAGCCCTGTAACCTGTAGCCTCTAAATAGATCGGTTCTGGCTAATCTAAATTAATTTGTTTATAGCATCAAGTATTCTTATCACACATTCCAAAACCAAATTCATCTTTCTCAGAACTACTCCAACTACCTGCATACCAATTTACAAACATCTACATACAAGCATTGTCCAGAAACTTCATACTTACCACAACCTCTATGCCATGCCCTTACTTTTTACAACACAAAGCATCGCTCCCCAAACGTAGCCTTTTAGAGCATGCTTAGCATATTACATAACTTCAGATTTGGTCATAAAAATTCAATTACCATCACAGCAGCTGTCTGACATTGTTAAAAAGTACATGACATTTAAGTAAAAACCTGTATTTACTTACTAACTTTGTCATATAAAACATGCTCATTTTCAGTGTAACCAGGACATTATTGTCTCCAGCTCTATATACAACTTAACACAACTCTAGTCCTACTAACCATCTGTCAATGAACATAAACTCTGATCTGTACTAAGAGGTTAAACCCAAGAATCTACATTGAAATTCTTACTTGGGTCTTTGGCCCTCATTCTTAATGGATCCCCTTATACCCCTTTAAACTTGTTAACCTTTAGTTAATAAGTTGCCTGAGGGTCTAAATGAAATATCTGTCACATTTTTGGTTAAAATTCCTCAAAGGTTAGTCAACAGATAAGCATGTTTGTATTCACTGTTAATATCATTATAACAGTGAGTCAAATCACACACAAACAAAACCAGTAATCCATACTGATCAGAGATAAATAACATCAGAGTAACTCCACTTTCAACTGAACGTTGCTTCTTATCAGTGTTGTATTCAAACTTCTCTGTTCCACCATAATGCAGCAGTTACAGTCAGGAGCTACTGACCGGTTTACTCTAACTCTGCATTATTTGTATAAATAATCACCTTTTTAAAATATAGGATGTTTTAGAGTGCTAAATGGCAGTTATATGCTGTATTTATAAAAACACTAATTTTAATTAACTGTACAATAGCACCACAGTATGATATTAATTTAACAGTACATCTCTGGCAACCTCGCTGCGGGTTCTTCACCATTTTTTAACTGCTAATTTTTTACAGTGGTAAGTTACAGTTATATCCTGTATACCACAGTATGATACCATTAATTTAAGAATAAGTCCTTTACAACTCTGCTACCAGTACTTTACTGTTTTTTATGGTGATGTTTTAAAGCACTATTTTTTTTCAATGTTTATTTTGTACTTTAACAATAAAGACAGATAACATTTTTGATAATGTGCAGAAAAAATTAAAACCATTTAGGTATAAGAACACATAGAACATACAACAATTCAACTTTACCCAAATCAGAAAAAAACATGATGGAAGAAATAGAACGCTTGCACTTGGATCCTGGTCTCTGACATTCATTATAGTCTTAACACAGGCTTTTGTGGATACTGTTTTTGTATAAAAGGGAGGAGTTTTGTCTTCTTGAGACTTGGCACTAGACAGTCAACATCTTATAGAACTTAAAGCAAAGAACAAAAATACAAAAATGTATTAACATATGCAGTCACAATGTGAAGGCTGGGCTCTTTTCACAGATGTCTGGTGCTTGAATCAAGTTGAAACATGGACACTGATAGCACTTCATGATCACATCCACTTCATCACATCATAGAACTAAATACAAAAAAATATTATTACAGAAAGCACAAATAGCACAAACTCATAATTAGACAAAAAAGCCCCTTTTACCTGCTTGTGAACTGAGATGGACTTTATATTTTTAAGTTTCTTATTTTGATAAAAGAAAACAAAAATTTTCTACAGCAGAACTACTGAGTCCTTCATACAGACAAGAAAACAGGAAGTGACATAAAGCAAAGAATGATGGGTAAATACAGCCAAAATATATAATAATAATAATAATAATAATAATAATAATAATAATAATAATAATAATAAGTGCAAAAACCAGCTGTTAGCATTTGATTTATTAACTCACTTGTTATATTATATATAAGCTCACTTTGTCTAGTGCTGTACTACAGAGAAAGAAAGTTTATTGGAATGAAATGTTGAGATTTTGATCAACAACGATATGCAACCTCCCAGTCTCATTACTCAGTCATCTAGACAGTTAAAAATGTAATGAAAACAAAATGTAGTGTCATGCACTAATGTAAGAAATGAGGATAAAACTCAAGAACTTAAACATGAGGATCTGCCACCAGTCAAACCAGCTCCATATCAAAGTGCTCCAACAGTGCAGGAGTTTTACAGGAAATAGCTGCTTTTAACAATAACTGGATAATACTGTCAAAACTGCCTGTTAATTTACAGCCACAAACTGTTTTACAGTATGATGATATTTTTCTGTATAAAAGGATAAAACTGTTAAACTGATGGATGTTAATTTACAGCTACAGCATTTGTATAAGTGTATCCAAACATAGGTGTAAAAACACTGAAAAAGTGATCTTTTCAGAATATTTTCACATTTCTTTTTAAAACCCATGAAAGGCTGTTTTCACAAAGGTTCTGATATTCACTGCTTCTTATTTGGGAGAAGAACAGAATCTGCATATACTCAAGAGCACACTTATGTCTCAAGATGACTCGTAACCTAGAGGATGTGACACTGACTGCATAAGCCCGGGATTGTGGAAGTGTGCTGGGCCCATAACCTAGAGCTCAACAGATTCTCAACTGCTCCCTGGGTGCTGGCACTATGATGGGCTGCCCATTATACAGTATTTGTGCTCACTTCTCGTGTGTGTGTCCTCACTAGTACATGCATGTGTTCAGTGTATGAACAGAGTAAAGGTGGAGATCACCGTCATATGTGTAGCACTGTGGTGAATGAATGGACTCTTCCTTAGGAACATTTAAGTGTGGAAACGGTTTTGTGAAGTTAATGCATTTTCACCAAATCTATAGTGATGATAATATTTAAGAAAATGCTCAGGACAATATTGGTGAATGAGGAAGTCTTTGCAGCTGCAGTAAAGCTTGGTCTCCACTGTGGTGTATAGTATACTTAGATTTTTCACTTGTAGGTTGTATAACTAGCACAGTGCTAGTTGGGTTTGCTCATTATATGAGTGGTAAGCACCATTATCCAAAAGGACAGCAGAAAATGATTGTTCTAATAACAAAATCCACTTTAGGGGTTTGGAGCCCTCTGTGGTGGAGGTCAGTGGTGCTGCTGGTTGAAGGGCATTGCCCAGTGAATACAAACTGGGATCTTTTGGGTGTGTTGGGTGATGATGTTATTCACTGTGCTATCACTGTCCTGTCACCGACAGCAGCGTTATGAGTAAGGCTCTGCTAATTCGGGACCTCTTTTGAGACCACATGAAGTCTGAAAAACTTATTTTTTGAGTTAATATTTATCATCTTTTCATAGAGTGACTCACTACCACACAAGGACACCATGTTTTGTTCTTTATTTCTTCTACTTACTCAGTAAGGCTACTTTTTCATTTTAACAAGAATGTAGTGCAGCATTGTGTGCTACATAATACAACCCACTGTGTACCAAAATCCAAATTTTGTTTGTATTTACTTGTATTTGGTCATGCCTGTTTCCCAACCTCTATTAATTTTAAGCTGTTACTGCACCTTTAAGGCTGATATATGTAAATAACCTCAATTCTGATTGGCTGCCTTATGTGAGCCTCATGTGATAACATCCTATTGAATGTTCAGTGTGAACAGGTGGAGCAAAGCTCTAGTAGGATGAAGAGGCGGATACACAGACGAGCCAAATCATTAAGACCGATGAGGTTAATAGCATTGATAATGTCATAACAGTGATGAATGAGGCGGTCTGTGATAAATCATTTATACGTAATTAATCTATTTATTCATATATAATTTATTTACATAAATCTTGTATGCTCAATACTGACCTTCAAACTGGGCACTGCCCTCCAAATTTTTATTAAATGTGCTGATTTGTAGTAGCTCAGAACTTACAGGACTTAAAGAAAAGATGATAGCACCTTAGCTACTAGGTACCACATGGCACCTTCATAGGTCTTGTAGAGCCCATGCCCTGTGAGCTGTTTTGGTGGTACCAATATCATATTAGCACATTGGTCTTAATGTTTTGGCTCTATGGTGTATATGTCCACATGTGTTTGTAACATCACAAAAGCAGAACATTTCAAATGTTTGTGGCGTTGTTGTATATGGACTGTAATGAGCAGCATGTTTTAAAACCTTACAGTGTTTACATACTACATCAAACTTTTTTTTTTTTTAAAGAGGAACATTTTCTATGATTATTGCAAGATTTTGGAGATTCGGAGCATCCGTGTGGACTTCAGGCAGAGAACACAGGACTGCCCTTCATAGAACTAGAGCATTTTATTGAGTACCAAATAGAAGTGAAGACAGAATATCAATGAGGTGTAGTTCCATCTATTATGCAAATACACAGAGACACAAACACTTGCATGCTTCTGCGCATGCACACGCACACACACACACACACACACACAATCCACAGTTACCCAGGCCTGTAATCAGAGCACATGAATCAAGTGTTTAAAGCAGGAATCTAGCCAGACGTCCCACCGAAGGCCCTCTTTCCCACCCTACCACGAGGCGCAGTAAAGACACATCTGACCCCAACACTCAAAACCCCACCAGGACACCCTTCAGCACCATAAAGACCCTCAAGCCTCTTCCCACATTGGAACAGGATGGTACAAAATGGGGTCTGAACTCTCGGACCCCCCCCTCCTATGCTCTCTTCTGAATTGGCCATCCCAGCCCCCATCACGTTAGCCCCATAGCTTCACGTTCAGGCCAATTAGAGCATAAGAAAAGAACTGAGAGGCACAGAAAAGACTAGATTACTCGCTACTAACAGAACAGAAGTGGGAACCATTGCTGCATGGAACCATATAACACTGGGCTGGTTCACCCATGCAAAACAGTGTGTTATACCAGTGAGTAGAGGCATTAATTTCTATAAAATGTTGTGTTCTTGTAGATTAGGTTGAACATGTGCTGTACTATGTATATATTTGTGCTCATAAAAATAAACGTTTGACATATTAATTAACCTGCATAATAAAAATGCAATGTTTCAAGATTGAAACAAACATAAATAAATAAATCAGAGTTCACAATCATAGTGAACACTCACCACACTCTGAAATTAATTTGTTGACTCAGCTTAGGGAAGTCATCTTTTTGCTTTGACTCGGTTATGTTGTTAAGATATGACAAGTTAAGCTTATATAACTTAAACTGTCTTTACAACATAACAGAGTCAAAGCAAAAAGATGACTTCACCAAGTTGAGTCAACACATACTTTTTTTTACAATACTTACATGTACTTACATTTTCACTAGAACATTCTTCATTTCCAGGGTTCACATACCTTTTCCGAGGTCAAACTCAACACTTTTCAAACACTTTCAAGGTCCATTTTCTAGCATTACAACATCACAGCTGCAGTAAAGTACATAGAAATACATACATCCTCAAAATTATTAAGTCTGAACTTTTTTATGACATTAACGAAATGATGCAAGAACTGTTTGATGTTAGCAAAAGGGCAAGACACTAAAGTAAAACATACATTTACCTTTAAAAATGTGTCACTTGTCTGTAAGTAGACATTGATTGGCACAATTTTATTCCTCTAATAAGCAAACTATTCAGTTAGATTAGCTATAGCTATTTGTTGTGAAAGAAATACCCTTACAATTTCAAGCATTTTCAAGCACTTTATCTAAATTCAACCATTTTCAGACATGGGAAATATAACATTAAAATTCAAGCATTTTCAAGGTTTGCAAGCACGTGTCATTTGTTAATGAAAATCATTCCTGTTCCACTAATGCTAAGTTTGCATTAGCTGATTTTAACTATACTCATGTAGGACAAATCCTAATATAATCCTGAAATAGTTTAAATCCAACAAAGATTACATAGCACTATGGCTAGCCAGCTAACATTAGCAAAACTACTCACTGATTAGCATTAACTAGATATCCAGCTCTAAATAAGTCCCTAATTATCCTCCTTTGAAAAATTATATTTTTTGGACACTAGCACTACAATGGTTATACTACAGAAATACTACATGTACTGTTGTAATCCTACAGTAATACTGTAGTATTACAGTAAATCTTTAGCATTAGCTAGCTAGCTATTCACGACACTCCTCTATTTAATTTTAGTTTACTATAAATTATGCATGTGTAGTGAATATATTTAGGAAGCTAATGTGAAATGTATGCTATTCATGTTGCCTGGTGCAATATGCATGACTCATGGCTAAAGTTCACAAGGTCTCCATTATGTTAAGGTAGCGTAATGCCCCCCAATATCTACTGTCCCCCAATTGTGGCCAGTCCTGTGCATTGTGTCTCTACTCTCCCTACTCCAGTTGCATCAAAGAAGTTCATAACATGTAATCTCTTGCTTCAGTAGGGCTTTTAAACTTTCTTCCTGCAAAAAAAAACAACAAAAAAAAAAACTGAAAACTATAATTCTTGAAAAACAACTCCTTTTTTTCTATGGGGCAACAAATGTTTTTCTCTGAGTCAGAAACCTTTTTTAACAAACTGAATGTTAGAGAACTTTCCTCTTACCAATCCTCTTCACAGATATGGGGTCTAGTCAGTGTCAGTGTTAGCCATTTGGGTGCACTAAGCACAAATGCTTTGTGCTTCTCCAATCCCTGCCCCCTCCCCGTGAGGGCCATGTCCAAACTCAGGTGTCTGCCAAACTTGAGCTTGAATAGATCATTGGTGGTATCGCAGGAGGTGAGGGAGGGGGGCACCGCAAGGAGACTGCTGAGAGGGCTGCACAGGACATTCATTCAGCCTGATTTTTTGATGCACTTGGTGCTTTATGAGCAGTGTGTGATCCATGTGGGCAGGGCGCTGGCACTGTATATTGTCCAAATCAGAACCAAATAAGTACCTTATACAATGCCACATTAAATAAATAAACAGTGAACATTGTTATTCTTAATTTAATTTAAAAAGGTAAGCTATCATATAGGAACCTGACGGACTAGAATTACTTCTAGAAGTCAACACAGTTCCTTCACAATACGTTTCTGAAGTAACTCTCCTCAGGGAACTGCATGCCATCAGAGTGGCAGCAAGAAACCATCAGCCTTGTGTGCTGTTGACCACAGTTCTGAGGAGAATGTGCTGTAGACTGAGATTGTAACCACTACTGGTAGACCTGTATGACTGTACACTTCCATACACCTGCAAATTCAGCTACTTCCTTCACACTCTAACCTTTCGTGTCAAAATACAATCACTACTTTCTGCCCATCTTCAACATCATGCAGCTTGCCATCGACAGCTGGGGACTCAAGAGAGCAGAATTGGCCATGCTCTCTCTTTGTGTAGGCAAGATAGCGCACTCTCTCTAAGACTATAAACAGTGTCAACTGACTCGGGCATCTGCCGGGTGATCCATAAGAACTGGGGATCTGCGCTTTCCTCCAAGCGTGCTCGCTGCCCAGCTGCTATGTATCGCTAACAGTTCAGAAAAATAGGGGTTTGATGTCACTGGTATCAAAGGAGGCCTGTGCTCATCTGCCCTCTCCCAAGAGAGCAATGGACATTGTAAGTGATAGTGATAGGGAAATGTGATAAAAAAATAGGATTAATTGGCCCCTAAATGTATATACAGTGAGGAAAATAAGTATTTGATCACCCTGCGAATTTGCAAGTTCTCCCACTTAGAAATCATGGAGGGATCTGAAATGTTCATCTTAGGTGCATGTCCACTGTGAGAGACATAATCTAAAAGAAAAAATCCGGAAATCACAATGTATGATTTTTTAATAATTTATTTGTGTGTTACTGCTTATTTTCCTCACTGTATATAAAACTGTATCCATTTTCCATGCATTGAGTGAGACATACACTGCACTGTCCCACCTCATCTCAATCTATGAATCCTGTCACACACCCCGCAGATATTTATAGCCTAATCATCTTCATGCAACACTATCTGCTGGAGCCTGAAGTTACTGCTACCTTAAACACACAAGGTGATTATATTTTTGTCCATGGAGATTAGATCCTGAACATGTTTCACCTCAATGATGTAGAATATGAATTAGGACACATCTTATCATGTCTTTCCAAGGTGACATGTATCCTGTGCATAGATATATCATTTGAAATGAGATATTTTTGATATAGTAGAGCAGTAGATGGGGCAGCTGAGACCTATCTCAGTCTATGACTGTATGTAAGCCTGTTAGCATACTGTGTTTATTTAGCAATAATAGGCTGACTTCCTTTGCTTCTGCAGACATTTTTATTCAAAGTCAGATTGCAGTTATAAGTGCTGCTTATATGCAGTTAATTGTGTTAATTTATGGTTCTTTCTGTTGTTAATATAAACACGTCTTGAAAAGGAAGAAGGCAAAAAGGAAAATTAAAGGAACTGCCTGAGGCAGCTAAAGGCATGTTGTCAGACCTTCTTTTACTGACCACAGTGTTTTCATAGATGTTTTTCAGGGCATGACCAATGGGAAATTCTGCAGTGAAGCTGGAAGAGAAGGTCAGAACAAATTCAAATTCAGAACAAAATCATTCATACTGTCTAAACACTGAACTACTGTTGCTTGTGCTGGCTAATTAAAATGCAAAATGCATTATACTGTATCTACAGCAAGACTCCCTAAATCCCTATTCGGACAGGAGTTGTTTTACATGAGTAGGTGGATGGTGTAATGTTTATGACCAGTTTGCATGGGATAATACATGTCCATACTAATTCTACAGAGACTAGTCAACCAACCAACAACATCTAGCTAACAACATCCTGTGCGCAGCATCCGTTGACCACTGATGGAAGAGTAGCTGATGATTCAATATAATACCCCACTTACTGGACAATTAGCAGGGTAGATCAATGTATCTAGGATATAGGTGTTTACATATACATCTGTGACATTTACAGCAAGCATCACTCCATGAAGAAGTCCTGTGGATCAATACTGTGGATTTGAGTGTTTGTCATACATCCAACTAGAGGTATGTGCCATACATGATGAAACTAAGTCTTTGAGCATCTCCATACTTGAGAACAATGGCTTTTGTTTCACACTATGAAACCAAGATATTTCCAAGAGGTGATAATCATGAATTGATACGTCAGCATCCACAAGAGTCTCTGTTGAGCAACGATGGGCAGAGGATCTCCAATTTGTCAACTTAGACAAACGTTTTTGTCATTTCACATACAGCAAGTATACACAAAAGCATAAGAAAATGATCAAAATGTTTAAAAACAAAGTCAATCAGATATTCATTGGAATGGATTTGCTTATTTCTCCCACAACAGTGTACAATTCAAGGAATCTGGAGAAATTTCAGGGCATAAAGGGTGTAAGCCTAAGCTGAACATATGTGATCTCAGATTCAGACAGTGGTGGACTGTAGTGGAGTACATTTACTTGAGTACTGTACTTAAGTAAATTTTTTGAGTAGTTTTACTTTACTTGAGAATTTATTTTTTGGTGAACTTATGACTTCATAAGTGAACTTTATCACTCCACTACATTTCAAAGACAAATATTGTACTTTCGACTCCACTACATTTTTAGGAAGGATGCCGTTACTCGTTCCTTTTGGATCAGCATTAGGGTTTAGCAAACGAGTATCCGGTACGGATAAAGCATTGTTGATGAGTAACGAGCAAGATACGAGTATAACTCGTCAATATCTGTGCTCGTACTGAAGGAAAATCCTCATTGGGTAACTGACTGTCTTCCCGATCTGTGATTGGCCAGTCACACAGAGTGCTCGCCCCTCCCTACACAGACTCTGAAACCAGAATTCTCTGTCTGCAGCCACTCTCGCACACTCACAGACAGTGACTGACTGATCTCTCTGTGCATGGCTTCACTCTAGCTCACTGCTCTGTTCAGTACTCCTTAGGTTCTCTTCAGCTCGCCTCTATTTCGGTTTGTATGATATTTAAAATTACTTGGTGAACTAGTTTCGTAACGTACGCGGTGCATTTGACAAGACAGAGCTGAAAACTGCCTCCACTCCGGTCAGGTTTTTTTTACCATCTGCTTTCTCTTAGTTTGGCTGGTGATATAAAGTCAGTTGGGAAACTTTGCTCGTACTGAGCGCGGTGCTTTTGAGAAGAATACAGTGAACAAGGCTGACTTATAAACAATACATGTAGCAACTTCTGATCAATCCATTTCAATTTCAGGCTTAAAATAATATACCTATTTGAGCCCCACCCACTTCCTGTTAAACCACGCCCAATTGCTGTTTAGGCCCCACCCACTCTGAGTACAGATACGGATACAGATAATTTAGATGGTTGAACAGATACAAATAGAGATAGTGGTGTACTCGTTCATCCCTACTGAAGTGTTACAGGTGGTGTAGACTTTTTGTTGCAAAGTGGTTCTACATGTCAATACATCATCAGGTGGTTTCAAGTTACAAGGTTCTGTAAAAGCACTCAAACCAATACAGCAATGTACTGATATTAGAAATTATACAACAGTTAGTTCCGACCTCACAATCTGATTGGTTGAGAAGTATTCTAGCCGTGCTGATATACGTGATAACAGCACGGCCTTCTCACACTAAAGCTGTATCACTCCGCGGACGCGTTGCGTAGTAACGGCATATACACACAAACATTTTTGTATCTGTGCTTATACAACCTGCAGAAATGAATCAAATGGATGCCTTTAACATAACATTTGACCTGCAACCAGTTTGGACAGACTCTGAAGAAGAGTGTGACTCCACACCTGCATCAAATTCTGAACCTACGAACACCACGAAAACTGTTAGGTCGACTACAGTGACGGCAGCTGAACGAGCTGGAACTGGCTCGAAATGAGCAAAATACAATTCAACAAACAAAGTGGGCTACAAAGTGCTTCACGGACTGGCTCTTACAAAATGA
>BRDA01032218.1:0-41080 GCA_036984385.1 Crenuchus spilurus | reverse complement strand
TATGTGTATATGTATGTGTATATACAGGGGTTACATTGAGCCACTTTGGGGTGTTTTGGAGGAGCGAGTCAGAAAACGTTTTCCTCCACCAGCATATATATAAAACAATAAATATTTGAATGTCTAAACACACAATGTTGACTCTTAAGGTGGAACATCAATGCAGTAACACTCTATTGGCTCAAGGCACAACATAACAGTATAAAATACAAGCAGTGTTTGACCTTCAGCAAATCAATACTGCATTCAAAAGTCAGGCATTTGCCTTCTTGCTCTCTCTTTCACTAACTGCCTCTACTTGTTTATTTTGCTCTTGACACTCATTTGGCTTCATTGTAAAGCAGAACCCAGATGAGATCCTTGTTCTTCTTTGTTGAAGGTGCGTGCACATTTGTAAGCAATGCACTTCTCAGTGTAAGATACAAATGAATGGCAATATGCATGCAAGGCATTTTCCCTTTGCAGACCTTCAGCCTAGGCTTACTGTGGCAGTGGCTATACTCTCTCTGTATACCAATTTCACACTGACTTTTATTCTACCCCTGCGTTTTTCTCCTCATACACATGAAGCTGTTAATGGCGAAAATAAAACTGCTTTATATCACTGATTAGAGCCTTGCTTTTGAAGTTTTATACTGTTCATAAAAAAAGAAACAAAAAGCTGGTTGGGGAGCGTCTCCAGTTAAGGCTATCAAAGACAAACTGTAGTAAACAGTAAAAAAGGGCCACATTTTATCAATTATGCCTCGGGTATGGCACTGGGGCACTGTAAACACATGTGGTGATTAAAAACAAATAAACACATTTGATGGTCCCTCCATGACTCGGCCCTCAAATAAACAGGCCTTGTTTAGCCCCTCCGCTTCGTCATTCTGTCAGAGGCATGCAATGGCAAAGATGTGCTTGTTTGGATGCTGTGAATGACCTCAGTCACTGCAGTGTGGATTCATACTGTATGTGAGGTCCAAGGACCAAAGGAGGCCACAACAAAGAAGAAGTGTTGTGGCATGAAGGCTGTATGCAGCACTGTTGATAGATGGCCTGGCCATTAGAGGGTAAGGGCCTTGACACCAAGCTGATGTTGAAGAATCTCCACCCAAGGCCAACTGGTGATTGTGTTGCTTCGCCTCACCATGACCTACCATCTTTGAAAGGTTTCACATTAAAACAGGCATGTTCTAGATCTGTGTGAAACAGAGAGTAATGCAATGCCATTATCTCAATGTAATGCCAATAGCTATTCATTTCTATATCTGTATTGAGATGTAACCAAATGTGACCCTGGCGTAATCTCAACTGTCAAACAGTAATTTAAAAGGCATTTCATTATTATTATTTTCAGTTTATTTTAAAACTTGTTAATAATCACTAAAACATGCACAATTAACATTTCTGAAGTTATTTGTTGTTATTATTATTTTGGTCTCATTATAGATCTGTGGCACTGCTGAGACTAAGGACATTAAAAAAATAAACATATATCTGAACTGTTTCAATCAGTAAATATAAAAGTAAAGGCACATTGCTTCTTTAAGTTCTGGACACTTTGTATAGAAATACGATTTTATTTCAGAGCTCAGTAACACTGGATGTTTCTATGCAGCAACACATGTATGTGAGTTTGGTGTTTACAGTGGTCTTTTCCTGAGATCTGATATCCCAAACAAAAACTAGGACATAAGTCAAAATGTTAAATTATATATATATATATGACATTCAAAAGTGTTTACTTATTTAGAGTTTGTAGAACTAGTTAATGGAGATCTTCAGTTCTACAGTTGTATAATATTAAATTATATTCCAAATTAAGTTACAATAATATTTAAGAGAAAAAAAAGTGAATGAGTCCCAATGTCTTCATATTCAGTTACCTTAATGTGGTGTAATGTTTCATATCAGGAATTGGCAGTGGGTCTGGATGTAATTCATAGGACACAGTGACATTTAGGGGAAAATGTACTGACTCTGGATGATTTTTGTTTACCACAATGTTGGAAAAAGCGTTCAATTTCCCATAGAGAAAATTGCCCAGATGTCCTTTTTTATTATGCATGCTGCTGACTACAAAATGATGCCCTTCAGAGGTCTATCATCTAAAGTTTGCAAAAAGAAGATTATGATGTGGTGAAACTGGAGTAGCTGTTTTGCATGCTTTCCTTACATCTCACAGTCACTTATTCCTAAGACTAAACACTGAGTTAAGGAAATATCTCATGTCACAGGTTTCCAAAGCTGATCAACATGAGTGCCAAAAGTGTTGGGCATATCAGCAAAACTATGGTCAGCCACATTCTCAGTGATGTACTATAAAAATAATCTTCATTATTTTAGTTTAAGACACTTCATGTAAATAGGGTAATTTTTAAACAATTCTTATCACAATTTGTGATATCCTTATTTTTTGCTATTTTGAAATTATTTAAAATGTTTATTTTATTATGAATACACAGACCAGGGAAAGGATTTGCAGAACATATTTTATAATGTCATATTGTCAGTAATAACACCTTGCATAAATCAAATTATCTTAAGAAATCTTTCTGCAACATTCATTGGAATACTGTTTTAAATTAATGTCTGGCATTTCATTAATTATGTAAGAAATATGAGAAATATGACTATAAGCATCAGCCTCAGAGCTGGATAATTGTGAAATCTCCCATCACAGCCCAGTCTGTCTTATCAGCGAGTCTTTTGTTTATTTACGTTCAGTCATGTCTCCATTCATGTCATGTCATGTCAAGTCTTGTCATTGTCTGCACCTGTGTCTTGTCATTTTTTAGTCCCTCTCCTATGTTTGATTTAAATGTTCCTTCATGTCCCACAGTTTGTGTTAGTCATAGTAGCGTTGACCTGTCAAGTGTATTGTTACCCATGTTTGTCCTCATGTTATGCTTTGTCTTCATGATTAGGATGTTATAGGTATTGAATATTCACAGCCACAGTGTTTGTTTCAAGCCAAGAGTTTTGTTTTGTTAATAAAGAGATGTTATGACCCACACTGCATCCGCCTCCTCCACACCTGACAATAATTCAGTAATTTCTCAGAATACATGCAATATTTGTGAAATTGCTGTCATTTTACAATGAAAATAGTTTGGATATTCTAGTAAGATTCTAGTAAGAATTTACAGGAAATATGCTTTTCAGTGATCTACTAGGGCATCACTAATATTATTCATATTAAATTAAATTATTTTATGTTCGTAATTTAAAAAAGATATTTTTTTTATATTCATTATACATAAAGGGACATATTTCAAACTCTATATAAGTATATGTTGATACTTATAATATTTTTTATTCAAATGCAATTTTTTAATGATCACCTTTTTAATTAAATTATGAACACATTATTTTATGCAGGACTGTTTGTGATGCTGCGCTTGGGCAAAATGTGGATGGAGATAGATATAGAGTTAAAGATTTATTAAAAAAAATATATATATATATTATCCTAAAGCTCATTTCTGCCTATAGTGTCTTGCCTTAACAAAGTAAATATACTGTAAATATACTTGAAAAACATTTCAAATTAATTTAACAATAATCATTCTGTTAATTTAATATTTTAAATTCAGTTTAGTTGCATTTTTAAGTATCTTTTTAAGTTAAAACTCAATTTCCTACAGTGTGCTGGTTCTCAGCCAGCAGCTTATAGCCCAATTCAACAAGTATGAATGTGTGAACAATACAGTAGAGCTTCTATTGCTGTTCTTCAAGATGCATACAAGTTCATTCAGATCCATGAGACTGCAGAGTAAGTTGGTTTTACCAGCTGTTGTTCTATATTGAGGAGGGACTCCTGAGTCTGTACAGGAATTCAACGACCAGTAAAAGCCAATCTGCAAATCTGACGGACACATACTCTGTTAAACATGATCTGCACCACAGACCTATGAAAGCTTTGGGATTCCTGTAAAATGAGGTGGGTGGGTTAGTAAAAGGCCTGTTAACAATGTGAACACTTGAATATTATAGTCACCATGGGAACAGCAAGCAAGTAATGCCTACATTTGTGTTGTAATTGGGGTTAGTGTGGAGAAGGTGATGTATGTGAGCTTTGTAGAGTAAGTGAGGCAGTGGGATTTTTTTAAGCCTTCTCTCTGGAGGTCAAGCCTCTGAGAGTGGCCAGATCTGACTCCTAGTCTCACTGTAAGAATGTCAGTAGTGAGTGATAGAACCCGTCTCTCCATTAATGTTCCCATGCTGTTCATTGGTTTTCAAAAGAAACTCCAACCTAGCTTTGACCGGCCAAATGACAAATGACAGGATAACTACTGTAGCTCATATAGCTGGAATATATAACTCAGGCCACCTTAGACTTACACATCTAGTAGATGTTTTTATAGACATGGATTAAGCCTAGTCTTAGACTCAGCTGCAATGTCAGTGGTGTTCCACCATTATAAGTGCCAATTATTCTAGGATTGATCTTAATCTAGGTCTGGGAAAACGGTCTCTAAAGCTGATTTATTATTCAGCAGAAATGGGCTTCATTCACCAATCATTCTTGAGAAGAAATTTCTTCTTAAAACTCATGCAATCTTCACAAAGACTTTGACTTTCAAAGTATTCTTAGTGGTGATTTGTTCTTAAGTAAGAACAGAATCTACACAAACTCAAGAGCACTGTTACTGTGTAAAATAAGTGGTAATGTGTTTTCTTTAATCTTCTATTTATATAAAACTATAGGATTTTAATTACAATAATATTTAAGAACAAATTTAAGAATATTACCCATTGTTAAACACCTGCTCTTACACTTGTTGATAACCTTTCATGGTTGACATGACATAGCATGCTGAATGATGTAGAAACACCAGATTCTGAGTAGGAATTCCTGTTAATGGAGGCATTCTCTTTGGTTCCAGAGGTTAGGAATCCATAGTTGTGAGCTTCAGTCAAAACAGAATTGATTTTATTAGTTTGCTTTTTATTTTTTACACTCTTTTGCAGCAGCTACCCTTAATTTTTTGAATATTTCATAATGAGTCAACATATGGTCCAAAATTACATTGAACTACAGTACCAGTCAAAAGTTCTCATTCAATGTTTTTAAATTTTTTTTCCTACATTGTAAATGAACACTGAAGTCATCCAGACTATGAAGGAACACATATGGAATCATGTAGTAAACTTAAAAATGTTAAACAAACCAAAATATGTTTTAGATTTTAGATTCTTCAAAGTAGGCACAAAACTGATGTCTCAAACACATTAAGAGGGCAAGAAATACAAGTAATGAACTCTTGACAGCCATTCCAGGTAACTACCTCATAAAGCTGACTGAGAAAATGCCAATAAAGCTGTCATCTAAGCAAGAGGTGCCTACTTTGAAGAATCTAAAATATAAAACATATTCTGGTTTGTTTAACATTTGTTTGTTTGTTTACTAACAAAATATATTTAAATAATGAAAAACCACTAATAGCACTTTTCCACCAAAATAACTCTGGTTTTTGAACTGGTGCCGTTCGGGCTTATGAGAACCTTGGTGCATGAACCAGACCGCATTTCCACTAGTTTTAGTTGAACCGAGGATACGTTGCGGTGTACGTCATCAACAAAGTGGAATTATAAGCAAAGATGGCGGAGCGCATCGACTACTTGTGAGCATTTGTGCTCTTGGTACAAATGTTTGTTTCAATTCACAAGTCAAATCTAGAGCTACTTCTGGGAAATAAAAGATGCCGAAGACTTCACTATTTACCGCTTTAGCTTATTTATCACTTGCTCTCTTGAACAAACAAAACCTGCCCGAGCTAAATCCTCCACCAGCTCACTGTAGAGTTTCTTCTTTCTAATACTCCCCTCAAGTTTTTCCTGAAACTCCAGAGAACACCAAATAGATAACAAAAACTGAGTTTCTTCAATGGACCACTGTACGCTACGAGTCGGCATCTTTTTGTGTTGAGTGCGCAGGCGCGTTTGGTTCGCACTGAAAAAAACAAGTATTTTTTGGTTCCTGCTGCGAACGAAAGTTCCTGGTTTGGGGCAGTTCAAAATTAGGTTCATGAACCAGAACGGTTCTGGTTCTGTGTTGGTGGAAAAGTGCTATAAATGTCCAGACGGTGTGTCCAAATTTTGACTTGTACTGTATATTTAAGTCAAGAATGTTTTTCTCAACTCTTATATAGCCTCTATTTCTGAGGTGCATGTTTTTGTAAAGACAGTGACAATATACACACTAAAATGTGTACATATAAACATCTTTGTAAACAACCTTAAGAGAGCTGACCTCATGTATTATAAAAAAGACTAAAAGACTAAAGACTTAAATCACTACATTGTTCCTGTTCAGCTGAGAGAAATCACTGAAGGGGATTGTGTTTTTTTCAGTTTGTCTATAGGGGAAAGATAGTCAGCATCTGAAACAGAGCCATCTGGAAATGACTAGTGTACTTTGGCAGCAGAGCTGGGCTAATCACATACTGTAAACATACAGTAGGGTATACAGGCAATGATGAGTTGATATGGGTGGTCAAAGGACACCAGTGAGCCTCTATTTCAGATGCATATACAAATATCGGCGAGCACCAGCTGGCATCTTTTGGCTCTCTCAAGCAGTCAGATCATCCTTCACACAAGGGAGTGGAAGCCTCTACAGTGTTGTGCTGCCATGTGGTACCGTATCAAATCTGCAAGCCTTAAGCAGAGAAGCAGTGTCCATAAATTCACAACCAGATCTAAAGTGAACGGTTCATTTTTTCTCAGCTACACTCTTCAAAATAAAGGTGCCCAAAATGGTGTGTTGATACATTAGAGGAACAACGTTTGGTTCCCTAAAAAATGTTAATGAATGAAGTGTGAAGATGGCAAACATTATATACAGTATTACATCAAAAAATAGAATATATTAAAAAGTTCATTTGATCATAATTTAATTCATAAAAGAAAACTCAAATATTTTATATTCATTTAAAGCATTTGTTGTTAATGTTGATACCATTTCGGGCTCATGTTCTCACAACCTAGTGTGTTCACTAAACTGTGTGGTTCACTGCCCAGATGGGTTAAATGCAGAGGTCAAATTCTGTTTTGTGCAATCACATTGACAATTAAACAAAACAAATAAATAAAAGGAAATGTATTTATTATTTAAATTAATGTTTAAATAGTAATTTACGTTCAAAAGGAAAAATTCTAATAATTTGAAATTCAGGAATTCTGATTTTCATGAGCTATAAGCCATACTGATCAACAGTAAAACAAAATGATTTGAAATGTCACTTTACTTGAAAGTGACACATTGACCAAAACTTGACCTCCTCATTTAAACCATCTGTAAGTGAAACACACATACACACACTAGTGAGCACACTAGGGGCAGTGAGCACACATGCCTGAATTGGTGGGCTGCCATATCCACAGCGCATGGAGAGCAATTGGGTGTTAGGTGCCATACACACGTATTTTACAAATTGAAGAAATCTTTGCTATGCATAAACATATTCCACACCTACATTCTTTTTTCCTGAACCATATTCAGCAAATAATTGTGCTAAAAGGGTTATTGAGACTGAGGACACTGAGAGTACATTTCCCTAAAGAACCTTTCAAGCGGTGGTTCAACAGTTCAACATAAAACAGTTTCAAAGTTCTCCACATAATCTACAAAATGTTTTACACCAAATAAAAGTTTCCTATAACTGTACATCCAAGAGAAAATACTTTGAAGAGTGTCTAAGTACAGCTTAGAACAGTCAGCTCTAACACATTTGCTTGAAATTCTCCAGAAAGACCCACGGGGTCATTTTTATCATTCTGTCAGACTTCAGAAGAGTGACTTCCACTCTCTCTTAGTCTCCTGCTGCTCAGACTATGTGGAGTTAATTGGAGAATCAATCAGGCAAAACTTTCAATATATTCATACTAGGCTTGAAAATGACCTAAATGTATTACCAGCATCTACAATCAGTGTGAGCAGATGTATGGAGTTTAAAATTAGAGTAAGTGGAGGTAAACAATTATAAAGTCCATTACAAAGAGGAGTGGTTTGCACAGGAGGGCATAACACAGACCAGGTTACACTGCTTTTTAATAAAGCTCTGCGGAATCTATAATTTTTCTATACACTAGCATAATGGAAAATACATCAAGCTTTTAGAAAGACCATCTGAGACTCTAACAGGAAAACACAAAAATGCAGAGCAATGACTGATCTTCCTGAAGAGAAACATTGAAAAGGGACTCATTGCAAGACCTCAGTGAGTTGCATGCCATGTAGGCATTTAGTTTAAGTGAGGTGTACATCACATATCTGAAGAAAAGACAAAACAGCCTTTTTCTGACCCTTTTTTTGACAAAAAAATTCATATTTCTGCCTGCACGATACACAAAAATAATTTAAAACCATGCAGCTGCTGTATTCAGACATGAATACATTGAATGAAACCCATTAAAAACTTTAAAGAGCTTCTTTGTTACAAAAAAGCATTCAGAATGAAGCACGTAAAATGTAGCTGCCTTGAATGAATAAAATAAAATACAGCTCTGCTTCATACAATAGGAAGCAAAAGATAAGGAACTCTACAGTGAACAAAGGGTATAGAGACACATTTATTTTCCTGAACAATCAATCGCACAACATGTTCGGCCTGACCCAATGAGGAACACATTACACCCATTACTGCTTCTCATTTCCTTATGACATTAAGCATAAATGTCTGCATTAAAGCAAATAGAACAATTGACAGTGGCTCTGGTCACTATTTCACACTAAATATGAGTCCCATTTTAGAAGAGCTCTAACAAGCAACTCAAAGACATTCACAGAGAAATCTGCTGTTGTGTGAAGAAAAGGTTTTACTGTTGTTAGGATGTTCATGTAATTGCTAAGTCAATGCTTTATTCTGGGAAAATACAGGTAATTACAACAGCATGGTCATCTTTATAGCTTCTTCAAGAATTTTTGCATGCATAATGTTTTCACTGAAGTCTCATTTTTTGTCATAAAATAGTCAAGGACAACCAAGCAGTTCAAGCATTCCATACCTGCATAATGAGCTCATATATAACAGATCTGTACTGTTCAAAAAGGGTTATGGTTATGCTGAAATTATTTACACATTCACGTGATGTTACAATCATAAATCATCCTTCTGGGTTGATAATACACCCTCACATGCTTACAGAATGACTTCATGACCAAAGTAAACAATCAAGAAAACATTTTGTGAGAATAATAATACTTATATACTAATACTAATACTAAAACTAAAACAACATTAGGCTTGCCAGGTTTACATGTGTCAATACAGGCCCACATTGAGCTGTTTCAGGTCATTTGGTATGAAATTTCTAAATAAATTCCGAGCATGTCCTGCTTCAGCCTGTCCTCTTTTGTTAAGAGTTATCCACCCAGAAATGACTTGAAGTCCTTTGTTTACAAACATATGATTAGATTTTATAGCCCCTCGCCCAATTGAAAAAAAGAAAGTGAAAGTAAACTTATGTTCATTCAGTCCCACCCCACACAGCTTTCAAACAGACAACTCAAAGTGACATTCAGTAGCAAAGGGATCCCCCTACTGATGTTAATTTGCCAGCAGACACAACCCTGATGCTTAGACATCATTCCCTCTAACTAATGTTTGGATGATGCCCCGCTACACCAAGGTTCATTTCCTGAGACTGCTGGATAGGCTTGGGCGGTATAAAGGTATTTTGTTATACCTCGGTATTTAAATATGGTGACGGTATCTAAAAATTATGACGGTATTAGTCACATGAGGTAATGCAGCAAATTTCAAAAAGAAGTCTATTAAAACTGGGACTTAAACGTGCTTCACACGTCAGCAAAACACAGCACCAGGTTCACAGAAACACACACACACACACACACACACACACTTGATACTTTTATTACAAAGCTACACAAGTAATTGTTTATTTTGGTCTCTGGTAAAGTTATTGTTATGTGCGTCAGGGTAGCGAGGCTGCTTCCCCTTTCCCCACGTGGTTATGTCCCTTCCAGCTGCGGATTGGCTGTTCCCTTTTTTACGTGGCAGCCAATTGCTGTGTGCACTGTGGACTAATCTGGGATGGGGTGTGGCTTTGGTTTGGCCATGCAGCAGAGAGAGTGAGAGGAGGAGAAGAGCAAAACAGAGCACACTGACAGGACAGACACGCACACAGAGTACCAGCAGGTGTACGCGCATTTTTTTTTAGCTCTCTCCTCTCCACGCCACTACCAGAGTGACTCTTGTTTTGCCACACTACTGAGTAGACTCTGTTTGAGACACTACAAAGACTGGTAACGTTCAGAACCGTGTTGCCACACAATGACTGCTTGAGAAAGGCTCTTTAGCTTAGCCAGGCTAAGGACTGGGGGGCGAAGGGGGCACTCAGCTGCAGTAGCAGCCGATAATACCGCATACCGCGGTATTTTCTCAAGCTCATACCACGGTATGAAAAACACTAATACCGCCCAACCCTACTGCTGGACACCAACAGTTTTAGTTCCTAGTGACATTTCTGGTTTATAATAACATTATAATGGATCATGTTATGGATTGTGTAAAGGCTTGTTTATGTCTGGATGCGTGTACTCACATTGGGACATCTGTACTGTGCATGAGCAGGTTTGAGCAAGTCAAAGTTATTAGCATGATCGCTTTCTATTATGCACGATATGGCAAATCATACCCAGGAGTGATGGGATTTTTGGCTCTATTTTGAGATGCGGCTCTAATGGCTCTTCTTACTGTGGAGAGCCGGCTCTTTCGGCTCCCAAACGGCTCCCCATATATATATTTTACATTATTAACTAATAGCTTAAACCTAATTTTATAACATTTTGTTTCATTATTGACATTGTTAAGCACTTGTGATGGGTAAAAATGCTGCATAACAATGCTTTATAAATAAAAATTTTATTATAACCAATTATTAAATTATCACAAAATAGCACCACTTCTACAAAAATAACAAAATAAATTAAACAGTTATAAATACAATCACCCACCACAATACGAAAAAGTATTAAAGCAGCTTCATAACAAAAAGGCATCATAACACAAGTATCACTTACAGTGCTATTAAATTAAAGTATAAAACTATGAAGGATAAAAAACATGTGAACAATACAAGTTTTGAACCACTAGAGATGAAGAACTCTGCACTTTTCCACCAAAATAACTCTGGTTCTTGAACTGGTGCCGTTCGGGCTTATGAGAACCGCGGTGCTTTTTAGTGAACCAGCGCGCATTTCCACTAGTTTTAGTTGAACCGAGGATACATCACGGTGTACGTCATCAACAAAGCTGAATTATAAACAAAGATGGCGGAGTGCATCGACTACTTACAAGCATTTGTGCTCTTGGTACAAATGTTTGTTTCACTTCACAAGTCAAATCTAGAGCCGGTACATTCCCTCGTCCAGCTCCACTGCGCGATAGCTCCTTTTTAGAATCTCTGTAGTCCTTTTTTAGCTTCTTTAGCTTATCTATCACTTGCTCTCTTGAACGAACAAAACCTGCCCGAGCTAAATCCTCCACCAGCTCCCTGTAGAGTTTCTCCTTTCTAATACTCCCTTCAAGTTTCTCCTGAAACTCCGGAGAACACCAAACAGATAACAAAAACTGAGTTTCTTCAATGGACCACTGTACGCTACGAGTCGCCTCAGTGCGCAGGCGTGTTTGGTTCGCACTGAAAAAACAAGTATTTTTTGGTTCCCGCTGCGAACGAACGTTCCTGGTTTGGGGTGGAATTTTTGTTGGTTGAAATGTGCCAAATGGTTCAAAATTAGGTTCGTGAACCAGAGATACGGAAGGAAAAAAAACAGCTCCCATTGTGGAGCCGGTTCTAATCGTTCACTTCAAAGAGCCAGCTCGTTCGCGAACGACACATCACTAATACCCAGGTGTGCTTAGGCACAGTACACAGTGAGACTGCTGACTGTGCCCAAATACAGAACTACAATATAGTGTACTGTAAATAACTGGACCATGATAACTACAACAAACATCTATTACTACTAGAACTACTATTAGAACAGTTAACGATTAGTCAAGAATATGTGGCTCAGTAATAAATTGAGTTTTCACTTTACTAATAAAAGCCAATAGTCATTGAGTAAAGTTAGTTTATAGTCCAGGCTACTGTTTGCTCATCAACAATGATGGAATTAGATAAAAGGTCTCAAACTGTTTCACATATGTCAAAAATCTGAAAACTAGATGTTGTTGTGCACTCTGATTAGAAAGAAATTCAATAATCTATAGCATTGGTGTAGTTATGGTGAGCAGCTGTGTTTAGACTACATTGTATATAAATTGACAGATAAGAAGAGTTGTTAAGAAAATATCTATATTTAATATTACTATTCCATAAAGAATCACAGCAATCAGCAAACATGGTTTGATGGTCTATTGATCTCAGTGTTTTAACAGTGTGGATGGTGCCATGGGAGTTATATAAAGTTACGCAAACAACAGAAAATTTAGCTAAAATGGTGACCAGTTATGATTGTAGACAACCATCCACTCTACTACTGTGAATACTGTGTGCCTGCTTTGTGTTTTATCACTGGTGCAGGACTATTAAGCCTACAGCACTGCGACATCTGTTGACCACCCTTTTTTGTTGAACAACACCTGTCGCAAAGACTATAAACTGGCCTTAAAGCTGCAAATGCCTCTCTGTGTTAGCTGCTTCCATAAAAAAATATACCTGCCGCAGGAAAATAATTGCATTTCATAAATCTACACTATATGTCCAAATGTTTGTGGACAATCATGCTAATGAATGCATTCAGCTACTTTAAGTTGCACCCATTGCTAACACAGATGTGCAAAAACATATGCATGTCTAGTTGATGTTAACAAGTACTGCCAATAGAACTGGACTACCTGGAGCAGATAAACATTAATCCATTGGCAGTGAGCCCAATGTCAGACAGGGGATAGAGAGGTATAAAGCCCCAGCATTGAACTATAGAGCAGTGGAGCTGGGTTCTCTAGAATTATGATGCTCCATCCAGTACTTTTAGTATGAGGTCTAATGTAATGACCTCACTAACACTCTTGTCCACAGAGAAATGTTCTAAAACCTAGTAGAAAGCTTTACTTGAACAGTAGAGGCAGGATAAACCCCTTTTAAACTCTTGGTTTTGGAAGAAATTTTGAATGAACAATACTTTTGTGTATATATAATGTATGTGAGAAAGCTGTTGAGAACTTGTGCTTCAACACAAAAAGTCACATAATGATGATGTAAGTGTGCACAGGCCTGAAAAATTAAGTACAATGTGAGCACAGGTCTACAGGAGAGTATAGAAAGAGTACAATTATATGCTCCAGCAAGTTAAAAGACAACCAGGCCTAGTGTGAGCTTGCCCTAAAGTGTCTGAATATAAACTGAACTCAATCATTTCTTAATTTACTTATTAAAAGTTGGCAAATTTTTAAAACTAAACTGAATATTTAACATTTTACAGTGCAGTTAAACATTAATGCTAATGCAATATCAAAGTAAACTGCCTGAGAAAAAAATAGATAACTTGGCTGTGTGTTCAGGGAAGGCCTTGAAGGCCCTGATGATCCACTGCTGCTATAATGTGTTACAGATCATTACTGCTGAATGTTATTTTGTTTTCTTCTAATACGTATTGTTTTTTGAAATATCACACTCCTCACAGCTGTTTTCTGCACATGAGAGCTGTGAAAAATCTTGAGTGGAGTTAGAAGAGATGGTGTGAATGTGCAGGCTAAAGTGCTGTAATGGAGTTGTGTGGTAGGCCATTACCTCTGCTGTTCATTCTCAGCACACTGCAACCTTTCACTCGTCTTCTGTCTTTTGTCTTAGCACTGGTGGAGTAGGTGATAAAGTAGTAATATGAAAAGTGAGCAGAATGCTAATGGATCTAATGATCTACGTTTGTGTATGGGTACACATTTAATACAGAGTATTACTGGGTGTCCCATAAAGATCTGGTGATTCAATTTGGATTAAATATCTCTCAGCCTGTGTGAAAAAGACTGATGTTACAACGTGGTAAAAATGTGCAGCATGCACTTCTTTTCTCCTGGTCAGGTGGTGAGGTGGTATGTATAGAGACATGCTTCTGGGAATACCAGTCTCCTGTGCAAGTATCAGTAGGGATTTTTGTAGGGACGCCTGAAGCCTGTCCATCAAGGTTTGCATGGTTTCTTCTGACATCTTCAGTGGCCCACCTCCATGAGTATCCACCAACAACCCTGTTGTCACCAGATTAAGGTTACAAGGTTTCATTAACAGCTTTTATCCTCCAAACAGCTTCAAAAATTGCTGTTGTATCTCCTGAATCAAGTTTGTTTACACCATAAGCTCTCCTCCTGTGCAGTGTATTGATGCATTGTGCACCAGTGATTACACAACTCTCAGGTTAAAATGACTAATGGCCTGTGCTGTATGCACAAGGACAACTGAAAGCTTTAATGCCTCACTGCAGCGTCAGGCTACTGATGGAGACAGCTGGACGGGCGCCGGCCTCCACTCCACCAGCTGTGAACAGTAGTAATTGGAAATCACAGTGTCTCCTCACACTGTAATTGTGCATGTCTGTCCTTTTCACACCGTCTGAGGTATATTTCATCCAAATTTTGTCACCATATCTTCATTAATAATAAAGTTATTCATGGTTATTTGGTTAAAGAGACAAATGGGACACCATGTACAATGCTGTTGATTGTGGGGATCAACTGGCTAGATATACTGTTGGAATATTGTATAGTTTTCTTGCTGTCAGATTCAAATTTTGTATTTTTTGTTTTTAATTTTTACCTAAATTTCTGCCCAATGTGTTTGGTATCCAATCAACCTGCCCATTCGTTGACTGACCCTATCACTTGTAATGTTCCTGACTCTAGGAGGGTTCAGACTAAAACAGGAATGTATGTGAAGTCAAGCCACCACCTCTTTTCAATCTGATACATCACTGCCGAGCAGCTCAGAGGAAAGCGCAGGATCCCCAGTTCTGATGGATCACCTGGCAGATTCCTGAGTCAGACAACTTTATTTAATGGTCCTGAGAAGAGAGTACCATCTTAACTGCCAAGAAAGAGCATGGCCAATTTTGCTCTCTCAGGCCCCAGCTGACGATGACAAGCAGCATAATCAGGATTTGAACTCAATCAGAAGACCATAGTGACAGTGCCTTAGTTTGCGGGGCCCAATTTTTGAATCTTTTTTAAATTTATGTTGTTTTCATCACTTGACACAATAAAATGTTCCAGAATGACAAATTAAGTCTTATTAAATTAACAAATATTAAAATGTACTGGTCTTTCCATCTCTGTAAAGTGATCATTTTGGAGATTAAAGGTTTTTATTCAGCAATGACAATTTGGTCAATGAACCAATAAAAATTAAGCCATATCTAATTTGTTGACCCCCTTGTTGTTATTCAATGCTAATGTACAAAATCTTCATTATTCAGTTCAGCTGTTTATGTCTTCCATCCACCCCACCCCCCAAAAATAGTGATTATAATTCTCCTGCTGTCATCATTCATTTTTACAGACTTTCTGTTGTTTGTTAAAAAGCACTGAGGCAATACATTGTACATGCCTGAAAATATCCTCACACTCAGGTTTAAAAACAGTGTCCTATTTAAGCTGTCACTGGAGTCAGAGGCTCATGGCAGAGTCATTCTTTTAGTCTTATCTGCAAACTAAGACAATGGTCCTGCTGCTTCAGACAAAAAAAAATGTAAGTGAGAAGCATGCTTAGTCATTAAAGTCTTTAAACTCCAATTAGAGCAGGGTCATTTTCTAACCCTGATGAAGTAAAATTGATGAAGCCACTCAGCACCCATCTGCTTTTGACAGCGACAACTACAATAACACACACACACACACACACACACACGTTTTTGTGAACTGTGGGGATATAGACTTCTATTCACTTCCTGGAGATTTACCCAAACATTAACCATAACTAACATTAACTGAACCCTAACTCTAACCTTACCTTCACCATAACTTTACCATAACCTTACCCTATAATTAGCCAAACTCTAACCATAATCTTACCTTAACCATAATGTCACCCTAATCCCAATCTTACTCTGACTTTACCCTAACTATATCCTTACTCTAACCATAACGCTACCCTAACCTTACTGCTCTTGTAAATCAGAATAGAAATTTGTGGAGACAACAACACATTCTCCTGTGAGGAGTAAAAAATATATACTTTTACTAATTCTTGCTCTATTCCTTTCATTCTGACATTCAGTCTCCTAAAAGTGACAAATACAAGGCCACACATACACACACATTGCCTGTGTATATAGCAACATGTGGAAGCTATCAGCAAATATTAGGATCCTCAAACCATGAACTCACTGAATGACTAGAGTTTCATTTCTCTCTCTCTCTCTCTCTCTATCGCTCACTCTCTCTCCCTCTCTCTCTCTCTCTCTCTCTCTCTCTCTCTCTCTCTCTCTCTCTCTCTCTCTCTCTCTCTCTCTCTCTTGCTCACTCTCTCGCTCACTCTTTCTCTCTATCTATCGCTCACTCTCTCGCTCACTCTCTTTCTCTCGCTCACTCTCTTTTTCACTCACTCTCTCTTTGATTTTGTGAAATTAGCAAACATAGATTTTGAAAAAGTGTTTTATAAATTCTAACTTCTAATATTTTCAATGGCATCCTCTTTTCTATCTTTTCCTTTCCTTACTCAATCACTTCTCTATTTATTTTCTTTCTCGTCTTTTCTTCTCCATCTCACTTCTCTTTCTCTCTATGTTCTTTTCCCTTCTTCTCTTCTCCATCTCTTCTTTCTCCCTCTGTCTTGCTCTGTCTTTTCATTGGCTTCCTCTCTGTTTTCTTTCTTCTTCTCTTTTCTATCTCACTTTTCTCTCTTTCTCTTTCCTTCTTCTCCTTCTCTCTTTATTGCTTTCTCTCTCTTTTGTATTCTAAATCTCTTATCTCTTTGCATTCTTGTTCTGTCTGCTCTTCTCCACAGTCTGTTCTCAATTCTTCATCTCACCTCTCTGTGCTTTTCTCTCTTTGTCTCCATCTTTTGCTATTCTTCATCTCTCTTCTCTTCTCCATCTCTCTCTTCTCAATCTCCTCTATCTCTGTTCTATCCCTCTCTATTTACTTCTCTTTCTCTCTCTCTCTCTCTCTCTCTCTCTCTCTTTCTCTCTCTTCTCTTTCTCTCCATCACCTCCCTTCTCCTATTCTCTTTCTTCCTTTTGTCCATTTTTCTCTTGTTTTCTTTCTCTTCATCTCTCTTTTTTACCTGTCTTATTCTCCTTTTCCCTTATTCTTTACTTTATCTCTCTTCTGTATTTTCTTCCCTCTCTCTATTTACATATGTGTTTACTGCACAGCTTGTAGTCATGAAAAAAGTAAATCTGATCTTTTTTGTTTTTATTTTTAAAATTGAGTGAAGTGAGTGGTCAGTTCAGAGGTCAGGGTTCATCTATAAACAGACACATATGTGAACATCACAGGTCTCTATAGCAATGCTGTTGTAACTTTATACCCTCACTTAACCTCAAGTGTTCTGAGCAGCTTCATATGGCATTGATTTGCTAGAAAATGCAACCCAGTGCTCTTTTCTAAGTGGTATATGTAAAGCATACACCGCTCAGCCTCTAATCTCCATCGCTGTGAGAAGATGGACATGTGCTGATGATGCTGCAGTTTTAGAAATAAATTATGCAGTCAGTTGAGATTGCTGGCTGTAACCTCAGGTGGAGCTCTTCTACTTACAGCAATCAACAATGTCAATAAATCACTCTTTAATGACAGGCAACTGTGTCTGCTGTGATTTCTTCTTGACCATAGCCCTTTAATCATTTTTAGAATTAGATTGATGTCATTAAAATACTTTAATAACTCTGGTAAAGAAATTTTGTAGCTTCTCTGTAAGATTACTCATCATTCACTCCTAACTGAAAAAAAAATATCCAGAAGAAACATGAACAGTGCAATCTGCCATAAAACTGTTATTTAATATGTTATTTATGCTGTTGTATTATATTCAACAGTGGTATATTGCTTTATTCAGTCTCATCCATTTAACAAAAATATATGGTGTACTGTATATATTTTAGGTGGGTTCATCTGGTGTTTACAGCATTACAGTATCCAGCAAGTATTAGACAAATATTCCAGATCAATCCCCTGAACAGCTGAAGTGCCCTTGTGGAAGGCCCACAATTACTTTGGAATGAACACAGACCAGAACGTTATAGATGCCTGGTGTTTGGGTTTGCTGCACTGTATGAGTGAGCATACCAGTCAGTTGTAGCAGAGTGCAATGTAATTACTTTGGGCAAAAGATGTGATTTGACTGATGTACAAAAGAGCTTGGTAATAAACTACTAACTTCCTGTGATGTTCTTTAGTTGCTGTGATGAAGGTGTATCAACATGGGACTTATACATTGAGTGCATCCCAAAGCATAACAGAGGTGGTGAGGTGCCACTGATGCCAGGGAGGAACAACTGGTGAATGGTACAGAGCAATCAACACACTACAGTGGACCAGTTAACCATCTAATACAGTCCATGCCATAATGTGTCACTAGTGTCTTCCAAGTCAAAGGTGATTAATCTCATTATTAGGAAGGTGATTGTAATATTCTTATATGGTTCTGTAGTACTTAGTTGAGCTGTAAAAGATAAGTAGGCATATTTCTGAATATATTCATGTAGTAATTATTAAATATTTCATTTTAAACCAATTTAAATATCTATATTTTTTACTGGGTTTCAACATTCTTAAAATATATTAGATTAAACTACTGTTTTTTTTACTCACTTCGCTATGGTGCTCTTGATAATCTTCATTGTGTTTTTATGAGCTGTGGCCACAAATTATTTTACTGTGACCACAATATGATAAAATCATATTTTTCATAAACCAGACTTACATTTGGTATGACTATATATTAATACTGTAATGGTGTAGAGAAAGATTAATTAGAGCTTGTCCTACTACTAAATACTTTTTAATACTGTTATAAGAACACAGCAGTGTGAGGCTGAAGAACATTGCCAGCCTGGGTATACTCAGCGCCCATACAAACCCTGCTGAGTATCCCTTCCACACACAAGTGCCAAACTAAGCTAACAGGATGAATCTCCAGGCTAACTATAGCACAACATCACATTTACTTCAGCTTAATATGCACTGTAAATGCAACAATAGACAGAATAAAGTTCCAGTAATTATTAGGTGAGTTGAGTATTCAAATAGGGTGCTCATAGTCAACTCTGACTGGTGCTAGCAGAGAATACACTGAAAAAACAAGTTTTTAAATTAATTATGTATTATTTCATGGCCAAAAGAAAACTAACTTGTGGTATCAAAATATTTTTTTGGCCACAATTTATTATGAAGTTACATGAGTTAAACTACACATCTTTATACAGAGATGAAATTTTGATTTCAGAGGTGGGAGACACACAGCTGGCTTGATTCTGGGGGTCGGGGGGACCATTGTAGTCTTGAAAATAATAAAATTTTGATTAATTATTAGTCCATTTTAATACATTACTTTAAACATTATTAATCATATTTTATTAATAATTACTAGTTACTGTTATTAATATACTAATAACTATGAGTCATTATTAGTAATAATAAAATTATAAAATTTATATTAATATGAATCTTTAATAAAATACATTATTACATATTAATAAACTGTTAAAAGCATGTAGCATAATCATTACTGCTTTCTGATTGGCTGTTTGTTGTGAATTCTGAGTGCAAGAGCATAAAAAGATTTGCGAGTGCATGGGCAGCGTTTGAGTGTGCACACATGCTCCACTAAACGGAAGAAAGAAAATCAGTGAGTGCTGTGTGAATTGCACTCCCCCACCTAAAAAGTGTGCTCTTGACTTTTTGGCAGTGAACTAGATGGAGTGACAGTCACCCTTGGATGGCCATTCACATTTTAGCAAGAAAAGGCATAGCCAATCGATGAGCTTGTCAGTGCTCTAAAGGGAAACAGACTTCAGCTTGAATGACCTGTTTTCCAGTTGGTCCTACTGCTTGACTCGTCTCGGTTAATATAGCATAACATTGTTTTTGGATGATAAAAAAATGCCAAATTATGTCCTTGTCTTTATACATAAATGACCGAATGCCAAGATTTAATATGACAGATTCCTGTCCTATTCTCGGCCCTCATCACGTTGTCCTGCTCAGCACCTGTCTCATTTTTTTTCATTTCCCCTTTTGATTATGTTTGGTATTTAAGCTTCCTCATGTTTCTCTTTTGTTAGTTATTAGTTGTTCCTGTATGTTGTGAATGTTATGCTAGTTCACTATTAGTGATAGTGTTTTTGTTACTTAAGCCACATATTTGTTTTGATATTTAATATACTCTTTCACTAGGATTTCATCCTGACTCCTCCTGCTTCACCCTCAACTGCCACACATGTGACAATAGGCCTGTAGGGCTTTACAGTAAGATAAAGAAAACAAATATGTTTTAATACCAAAAGGCTGAATGGAAGTTAAAACTGCACAGCAGAAGAAAGTTAAAGTACAGACAGCAGATTAGCGTCTCTGCTGAAGCACCAGTCGATGTGCAGATATGTTACTTTTCACAAAGCCCCACCCCTGAGCTCTTATTTAACTTTTTCATCTACAGTCCTCATTTGATCTGAGCTGAGACAGATTGGATCTTATTGGAAACACATGAGCAGGGGCAGGCTTAAGTGACTGGAACAAACAGGCCTTTAAGGGCCTTGTGTAGGATTGATTAAATTTCTGCTCAGTATTCTGGGACATTAAAATTCCATCGTAGAATTGCAGAAGCTTTACAGACAAAAGAAGACAGAGAGGTTCCTCAGTGTGTTTCTTAAGCATGGCAGCAAATGTGGCAAAGCTACATGATAACATATAACACCATTGCTGAGTAATGAGTCCCCGTATAACAACTAAATTTAGTGTGATAAAGAAAAATGACAGAGAACTTCTACCAGCTTGCTTAGTGCACAGGTTCCAGCTCTGCACTTGCAAAAAGGTAAGGCTGCTGAGACTCCTTTCTTCTCTGATTTGAGGCAGCACAGTTAAAATATAGGTGTTTACTTCTCTGTATTACTGGTTAGCTAGCATGCTTTCCAGCACATTCACTTCAAAGGTAAATGAGAGTGAAATGAGGCTACAAAGCTGTTCAAAGAAGAAAACTGCAGACTATATTGAGTGTTTAAGCTTACGCCTAATCCATGATGTTTTTGAGCCTTAAAACATACAGGCTTTTACTGGTTTTGTCAGTGTTTTGTTTCAGTTTCAGTTTGTTTGCATTATGAACTATATTCACTACGCAGTTATTCACCCACATGTAACTTTATATCCAGCTGTCTTGATTTGGTCTACTTAAAGAAAACCTAATCTAAACTTGGTGAAGGAAATGTCTTTTTATAATTCTGTACGTGAATTATCTACTATTGCAGTCATATCCCGTACTGGCATTTTGAGCTGGACTTTGTTTTTTTAAGTCTGTTTGTCCAATTCAACTGTTCTAATAGGCCTTACAGGGAGTATCACAGCAACACATGAACATTAAACATGACCTACCTAGTTGGACTGACCATTACTGACTCAGGCTAACACTAGTGAGATGTTGTAGTATGGACTGTATTACGTGACAGAAGGTATTCAGAGGCACATGTGCTAATGCAGAAGAGCAATGGCACCCTCTGGCACCAGAGGCACATGGGGCACCACTGTTGGGAAGCACTCAAAGTACTGGAAGTCTATTCTTAATACACCTTCAATACTGCAGCTCTAGAACATCCCTCAAAGTAGCAGTTTTCAAGATGTCATCGCCCTTCACTGGTACAATATTATCATGTCCTTTTGGACATAAATCAAATCACATCCTTTGACCATGATGATCATTTTGCACTCTGCTAGAATTGACTGGTGTGCAAAATGGTGTGCAATTTATACAAACAGCAAACTGTGTCACATAGCATCTGTGATGCCTGGGCCAAGTTCATTCCAAACCAGGAAGAGTCATTATACTGATATGGCTGTTTTATCATTTGATTCAGTAAAGCTACTTCTTTCAGATTTAACCAGAAAACATTGAAAACTTCTAGAGCGCTTGTGAAGTTTTGAATAATTTCTCCAGGCATTAAACAGGCTAGTTACACTTCTTTGATTTTTTAAGTGAAAACAAATGACATAAATTGTATTATTTATTTGCTGTATTAAACACAAAGTCTAAAATGTAGCTTTTCATATTTGTGCCAAGGTCAGAAACTACCAAAAGTGCAATAAGAAGACCTATTTAAGTACTGTGACAGTAAGAAGCCAGGGGCATTGGCCCTGTCTCTCCTTGGTCTCTGCCTATACCAGGGGCTCCTTACACCTGGGGCTGATTAGAGATGAAGCTCCAGGAGCAACATAAAAAGGCTGCTTTCACACACAGAAGAGATGTCCGAGTTATGAACATGCCTGAGCTGATGCATGTGGGGTGTGTAATTATCAGTGTTTGCTCCTAGACACACGTTCCTGTGTTTTTGGTGATTACTGACACGCCATGGGTAAATAATGGCACTTTGGGGTTGCTCAAACTAGTGTGTGTGTGTGTGTGTGTGCGTTGTCTCTAAGCTAAGCTTAGCACCTGGTCATTGTGACCATGCCCCCCAGGGGTGTCAGAGAACTCTGTAGAGGAAGTCTTGAACATTTAGGATTTCATTTAAGGTGTCCAAACCTTTGCATAGGACTGTTCATTATAGTTTACAGCACTGATGTGATTACTTTTTGAAATATGATTTATATCACAAATAACATGAAGATTAGATCTAAACCTGAACATCTGCATCTGTTTATGTGTCTCAACAACTAGCTTCAAAACCAGCTTTTTGGAACAACATTCAAATATTTTTACCTGCACACTGGGGACATTAGTTTGGTTGTTTATTTATGTGTTTGTGCTGATTGACATGTTCTCTGTGCCACATCCAATCTGCTGTTTTCACCCCTGCCAGTGTGTTTGTGTGAGTGTGCAAAAGACTGCAGATCTCATTAGCTTTCAGAGCTTCTGCCTGAGAGAAGTGCACAGGAATAGTATGTTCATTAGTGTGTTCCCTGAGGTCTGTGTGCATTTCTATTTTTTTGAGGTGGCTCATCTGTGTGTGTGTGTGTGTGTGTGTGTGTGTGTGTGTGTGTGTGTGTGTGTGTGTGTGTGTGTGTGTGTGTGTGTGTGTGTGTGTGTGTGTTTGGCAGAGAGCCTTCATGCCCATTTAGAGAAAAGTGTAGGGCTCAGTGTGTGGTCACACCTGAAGGCATGCTGAGTCTATTCACCAGTGAATGACCTTGAAGACTTCAGCAAAGAGGAACACTCAGTGACAACTTCTACCTCATCAAAACTCACAGGGTTACTAATCTTATATTTGCCATTTTACTGACATGTGTAGACAGTTGTAACAGAATTGTTTAGCAAAATATCAAATTTGTGCAATTTTCTAATTTCCACAGTGTAACTTACTAGCAAAACATCTGAAGACCAAGTTTTGAATAAAAATAAATAAATAAATACCAAAGATTTCTTCAGTCTAGGGGCAGCCTTAGCTGATTGGGTTTTGTGACTGGAAGGTTGCGGGTTCGATCCTGGGACACACTGAAGTGCCCTTGAGCAAAGCACCTAACCCCCAACTGCTTCTCGGGTGCTGTGGATAGGGCTGGCGACTGTTTTGGGCACATGATCTCACAGCCTAGTGTGTTCACTAGTGTTTGTTTAACTTCACCGATGGGTTAAATACTTAAGTCAAATTAATTTGTGTGCAATCACATTGGCAAAAAGTTGAATCTAATCTAATCTAATCTACACTTGGAGATGTTAGTTCACTGGACCACCTCCTTAATTGATTAATAGATATAAACTGTTGATTGCCAAAAACATTCTCAGGCTCAATCAAGATCAAACAAATATCGTTATTGTTGGCAACATTGCTCTCACCAGAACTCATATTAATGCATCTTCAAAACTTAGAATATTGTGAAAAGTTCATTGTGTTAAGAATTTAATTCAAAAAAGGTAAATGGTCATATATTATATATTCATTATACGTAAAGTTATATATGTCAAACCTCTTTTGTTTCAATAGTAATTTACTGAAACTCAAAATGAAATATATAAATAATTTGAGATTCTGTATTTCTATATATCATGAGCCAAAATCCATACTGATCAACAATAAAACACAGAAGACTTGAAATTTCTCATTAGGTGTAATGAAAATAAAATATACAGTTTACCCTTTGGAATTAAGTGACAAACAATTAACTTTTTCACAATAATGATATGATGTGGTATTGTAAACAACATTGTTCAATACAGGTACAGTGAAAAGCAGAGCATCACTCCTGTACTTGCTAACCTGCCCTATAGGATTGATTTTAACTCAGCCATTCCATGCTCCCAGTTGAAGTTTAAGGATGACCAGGCTTTTGCAAGAGTCTTTCATTTTTAATAAGCCTTCTCCTATATTAGAGATTTTTAAGAGAAATTGAAAACCTTGTTTATTTTATTACTTTGCTTTATTTTACTGGGTAGCACTTTGGTTGAGACTTCCATCCATCCATCTTCTTAACCACTTATTCCAGTTCAGGGTCATGGTGAGTCTCCATACCCCTTCACTGGGCACTGGAAGGGCATTACCCATCATATACAGGACAGGTGATGATCCATTGCTAGGTACACACACAGACTTACAATTACTCACACCAGGACAGTATAGTGTGTGTATTTATAATAATATAATGGAGTATCCAGTTAACGTGACCTCCATGTTTTTGGAAACTGGGCACTCCAGAGGAAACCCACTTCAACACAGTTAGAATGTGTAAACTCTACCCAGATGGGAACTCAAACCCAAAACCCCAACACTGAAAGCAACCACAAAGCCACCAAGCCTTACAGGTTAAGACAAGCTGTCTGTTGAATTAACTATATAAATAAAATGGTCTTGTCCATAAATTTATGAAGTTTTGGAAGCACAGTCATGATTCAAACCTACTTGTACAGATAACATATCTTATGAATAAACAACCATAAAGCCTACCATCATTACCAATATGGTAGAAATTGATGATGAAGCAGTGTCCACAGATCATATTCTTATATGAAATGAAGGTGTTCACAGTTCAGGCTGGTTAGTCACAACATTAGAGAATGTTTAAAACAGCTCAGAAGTTTAGGAAGCGCAAAGAAAGACAGATGAGCTCATACATCTCAAGCTTTAATACCTGCAGGGATCAAAGCAAACACCACCTTTATGTAAATGTTTAACTGAGGACGTGTAAAGTGGGGCTCTTTGCTTTATGGTGAAAACCAACTCTCCCAGTGAAAGGGAGGACTGGTGACTGGTGTAGAATGGGGAGTGACCCTCTGGACAGTAAAACCTGGCTGAGAACAGGATTCATATTCCTCTCAGCAGTAATGACTCTGTGGGCCACCAGAGAGGCTCTGTATATCCTTTACATGACTGCACTTTCACCCCATCTGTCGATCAAAAGGGTTGCCGACAATCTATATTCCTCCACCCCCAAAAACCGCTGTTTCTCTGTGTTCTGTTTACAATGTATCATGAATTCAAATGTTCTTTGTTTTTATAAATATACAGCTTCATTAAGATGGAAAACACAGTTTTTGTGAAAGAAATGCTTTGTGAATGCTTTGTCACAAACTCCAACACATTTAAATTCATCTACCACAACATGTTGAAGTTATAAAGAGTGTTTCAGCCTCAATTGTTTTCATGGACACTCAACTCCAGTAGCCAATCAGAAAAGAGGGCATTTAGAACAGGGTTGTTAGAGCAAGATTAATTTTTCATACAGGCAATCTAAACATCCCTGCTATAAATTAGGACATAATCTCCCAGTGCCTACAGTTTATGAACAATTTAGCTTTAAGTGAAGTGCAAGTGTTACATTTTATTCCATATACAGGGTCAGCTGTAGCAGATGGAGGAGCTGATTGTTATTATTTAGTGCCAACCAGCCCCTCCATCTGTTACATGTAAATATGCAAATATAATATCTGACTGATACCAAAACTTGATTTTAATGCAGTTGTGTGCTGTTTGAGCCAAATGAGTTTTCCAACATAAATCCATAAAAGTTTATTCATCCCAATACATTTGATTTGTGAAATGAGGCTTTGTCAAATGTATTTTTCAACCTCAGACTGCAAGACCCTGCAGAGGAAAGACAGCTGAGAAGATCAGTGGGGTCTGTCTACCCTCTATCATGGACAATTACCCAGCATGCTACATTCTCAAAGCACCCGACATTGTGAATGACCCCACACAGCCCTCACACAAACTCTTCTCCCTCATGTCATCTGGAAGAAGGTACCATAACATACAGGCCTCCTCAAACATACTGTGCAGCAGTTTCTTTCCACAAGTCATCAAATTCCTCAACTCACAGGTTCACAACTGATTGGTGTTCCTCTGTATTGATATCTACACACCCATATCCACACTAATGTTTGCTGTCAGAAACACTGTACTCATTCACAATTACTATATAAACATTTGCATTTTTGGACATAAAATAACTGGAATAAAATGTCTGCTACTGGAACACTTTTTAATCAAATGCTATGCAATAGTACATCTCAGAAAAGGAAGAATATCCTGAAAAAGCTTATTAGTGTTCATAATTTAATTCAAAAAGGAAAACTGTCATATATTTAATATTCATTGCATGAAAACTGACATATTTTTTGTTACACTGTTACTCAGTGAGACTTAAGTCATGTCATGTCACACACCATCATTGCTTCGCGATGGTAGGCTGCACAGATGAGTCACTTCTCTTCAATGCCCTCTGTCTCTGGTTGCTTGTAGCAGGCTAGCACCTGATAATCCAGTCCATGTCTTGATCTTATACATCCAGGTTATTCTTGGTCTTCCACGCCTTCAGACTTCCTCCACAAGTCCTGTCATAACATGTCCTTAGAAGACATTTAGTACAGGATTTTTGCTGAATAATTTTATTGCAAGATTACTTTTTTTGTTATATATATAATTTATTTCTAGGTTTTTATCAATTTTATCCCCTTCCCAATGTAGTGGTAGCCAATTAACCCATCCCCTCTGTTAGTCCTCTACCCATCACTTTGCAATGTCCCTGACTCTAGGAGGGTGCAGGCAAGCACAAGCCTCCTCTGTTACGTGTGATGCAGCCACCGCTTCTTTTTCGAACCACCGCTGATACACCGTCACTGGAGAGCCTAACGTGCTCGGAGGAAGGCACACAGGGTCCCCAGCTCCAATTGGACCAATCAGTAGACGCCTGAGCCAGCGAACATTGCAATGTGAAAGTGATAGGGAGAGTGAGAGCACCATCTACCCGCCCAGAGAGAGCACTGCCAATTTTTTGCTCTCTTGGACCCTGGCTGTTAATGTCAAACAGCATGACCGGGATTTGAACTCGCGATCCTTGGGTCATAATGGTAGCATCTTTGCCCGCTGAGCCACTCGGGGCCCATGCAAGATTACTTTTTTATACAAGAAATGGACACGTTTTTGCTAGAACCTGTCTTCCCATCACCTAAAGTGATTCTGAACAATTCAGATGTAAGCAACGTGCTAATGTTACATTTTAGCCCATAGGCAAGGCTGGCCGTAACAGATGGAGAGGCTGGTTGTCACTATAAAGTGATTGATGCAAAAACATTTCATTTAATACAGTTGTGTGTTGTTTGAGTCAATTAGATTTCCAAACATAAATACATAAAAGAATATTTATCCTAATAAATTTGATTAAAGACTGTGTCAATTTAAAATCAGCTCTGACCACAAGACCCTGCGGCGGTTAGTAAGGACAGCTGAGCAATCAATGGGGTCTCTCTCTGCTCTATCATGGACATTTACACAACACGCTGCATCCACAAAGCTGCCAACATTGTGGTTGATCTCCACATACTCATTGTTTGTGTCCTATGTATGTGATTTATTGTCTTTTGCTTTTTAAAATGTATTGTTTGATATTTGATAGTCCTGGAGGAACATTGTTTCACTTCCATATTGGTGAAACCTCACTTGACTTGACCTGAAATTAAAACAGCAAACATCAGCATGTACATGACATCTATAGTAGGTTTTTGATAAATGTGTGATGAAGAATATTCACAAAAGTGTACTTTTTAAAACATTTTTAAAAGCTGACCTCCATTGTTTGTACTGGAGAGCTTCGTTGTGGAGGCTGGACTTTAGCCTGGCTAACTCTCACTGAGCTTATTTATGGGTTTTGATGCTTCTGTATATTACAGCTGACCATAAGGATGTCTTCAAGGTGAATCCTGAGAAATATCTGTGCCACTGCCTTGGAAATTCACAGACCATAATTCTGTGGGAATACAGGATGATGACCAAGAACACATTCTGTTATGACCTGTCTAACTGTTTAATGTGCTATATTTTATAATGTGCATTATTTCACACTTTTAGTTTGTGTTCTTCTCCTATACAGGGATGTCACTAAGGATGGACATTTAGGGCTTATGCTTTAGATACTTTGATGCTAGTCCCAAATGCTTTTTTATGGTGAAATGTAAAAATGAAAGTAAACTAGCATTTGGTGAATGACCACCCCTCTTGAGCTTACATTTGTGTTGGGGAACCGCTCCCCCTCCCAGCCCCCTGAATGACATTTGCCATAAGACCCCAATATAATTAAATCTTTGAGACCCACTGCTCCTACATATATCAGACTTAAAGACACAATGACAAAAACAGCCTGTTTAATTCTAAGAAAAGGCTGGAAACTGTACCATAAAAACAAAATGACTCTACATATAACAACACAAGCAAGAAAAATGTAGCGTTAAAAAATTATCTTTAAAACTAAAAATGTCAAAAAGGATACTTTGAATGACTTTTAGCTCTTGACTGGATGATTCTCTAAAGAACTCTTTCTGGGAGTGATCTGTGACAGTCAGCATTGAAAAAATCATTTTACAAGGTTAAATATAATGTAAAAGTTCTGTTCAAATGACATTTTTTTTCTGGAACAAACACCATTTAGGAACCTTTATTGTTAAGACCTGCCTTCCCATAAATAATATCCCCTGTTCCTGAAACATACCAATCATGGGAAATTAATGTCTCTCCAGTGAGCAAGGCTTTAATATCCTGAACAGTAAATTGTGACTGCTTTGTTTGCAACTGATGAAAAATCTAGAGCTATTAAGGGTCTCCCCGAACAGCCAGTTAAAGCAGACTGTAACAGGAAACCTTAAAATGATGTATTAATATCCCTCTACCATTAGTTTCAGCATGAAGCAGTGCAAATGCCTATAGCATGAGCACTGTGACCTTGCAGCAATGTGCTGATAAACTCTTACTCTCTAATAAAGCCAATAAGTATAAAGATCGACCAGCATCAGCCCTCTATGCACATAACAATTTTTAAAACCTGTCTTGGGGGCAATGTTCCAGAGGGTTTTTAGTTTAAACCCAAAAGAACAGCCTTCCACGCCCACGTAAAGATTAAGAGTATGTGAGACATACAGAATTGATATCCCTCTGCCGTAGTCATAAATCTACTAAACGCAAACCTGAAATCACATGAGTTTTTTTTTTTATTTGTCATCAATCAAAATGAAAATAAAGACAAGCTAACAAATTCCACCCCAGAGAGCACCGTCTATTTGAGAGGGTTCTCAATCATTTAGATTTAGGTTTAGATCTGAAGCAGTTACAATCTGGCAATTTAAGTGTAGTAAAACTGCTGGAAGAAAACTACAGTTTGTTGGTAAAACACCTGATTTAGACCAGATTTTCAATCACCAGCTTTTCCTTCAAATTTTCCCTACTTCATCCTTGATTTCCGATTATTCCCATTCCCAACACTTCAGATGACATAAGCTGGACCAAATTACATGCATTTTTAAATATACTTCAACTAAAACTGTTATTATTGCTAAAAAAAGATTGAAAATTAATGCAGTCATTAAATGATACTTATTGCAATTATTACTTATTAAATGCTGTTAAGTTGATTTTGAATCCTGGTGATATTTACAGACAGTAGGATCTCCTGCCTTCAAGAGAATCTCCATCAGACTTAGTAGCTTCTTTAGGATTGGTATGACTGTATCTATCCACAGTGTTGCTGATTGTCCTCTTCCTCTTTTACTGTACCTTCTTATCTCAAAAGTGTAACTGTCTTTCATAATGTACAAAATCAGAGCACCTCAGTTTAGTTATCTGGGCTTCCAGTTACAAGTAAATTCCAATGGATTTATATATAAAATTGTAATATTGTAAGTCAAAATATGTCACTTTAGGGCCCCGAGTGGCTCAACAGGCTAAGATGCTGACAATATGATCAGAGGATCGCAAGTTTGAATCCCGGTCATGCTGTTTGCCATCAACAACCAGGCCTAAGAGAGCAAAAATTGGCCGTGCTCTCTCTGGGAGGGTAGATGGTGCTCTCTCACCCTATCACTCACACATTGCAATGTCCGCTGACTCAGGTGTCTACTGATTGGTCCATTCAGAGCTGGGAATCCTGCGCTTTGTGTGTGTGTGTGTGTGTGTCACTTTAGTCATTAAGATTAGTTACTAGTGCATCTCCAAACATTTGAATATTGCTAATTTTTGTTCCTAACTTAATTCAGAAAGGTACACATATACAGTGAAATCTCTGTTTTTGTCATTAATCCATTCTAAAGTGCCTGATGATAACCAACATTAACAATAACTGAAGCAATATTTCCATAAGAAATAATATAAATCCAGTTAATCTGTTCCAGACACTCCAAAATATTAACAAAAATGCATTTTATATAGAATGACTATAGTTTTACATACAGAACACAATGAGAATACAAATATAATAAATACAAAAGACTAATGAAATCAATAAATGAACATTTAACATCACTTTTATGGGTTTAAGCTCCATTTTAGAGTGTGCCGGTGTGGTCCAGCCAGCAGCATTTGTTTTGTACACTTGTTCTCAGGATTTTCAGTTGCTATTTCAGGTGGTAGTGATGAGCTCCGTCGCTTAAGTGTGACGTGTTTTAGTTTGTTTTTTTATTTGGGTGCTTCACAAACCTTTTTTTTTTTTTTTTTTCTTTTGTGAAGTTCTTTAGCTGCTGTCTGCTCTGTGCTTGCTTCCAATAATAAGTTTGGGTACAGCCCTGTAACGTCTTCTTGGCTTATGGAGATGTGTCCAGGGAGGTCTGTTTCTGTTGTTTTCAATAAACAAGCAAAGAAACTCTGGAAAAACAATGGATATGTTTCAGATAAATGAATGTGGGGATGCTCACTCAATGAGAAACAAAGCCAGAATGAACGACCAACACATTGGTGAGTGACAAATGCATGGATGGATGCTTTGTTTTAGCAAAATTAGTGATGAGTCACGTGGGCACAAACAAAAACGGGCGGATGAATGATAACTGGGACAAAATTTGACTGAAGAAAGTTGACGATAACCAAATTGTACGATAACCAGTGCAAACAAAAACCGAAGTTCGACTGCATTGTATAAACTTACATGTACATATTTCAAGTCTATTTTTGCTTTAATGTTGATACTGTTTGGATAGTTGTTTGTTTCAAAGTTGAAATAAAATATTCTGATAATTTGAGATTCTGGATTTCTGATTTCATGAATTCTGTTTCTTTTCTTCTAGCTCCTGGACTGCTTCACTTGCTCATGTATCAAAATTTTTGTGAAGATTTGGGCTTATATTTCACAACAAAAGAAAAGAACTGCAAAATGTCAGTTTCAGATGCTGACTGTATTAAGAATTTCTTCTGCAGTTCCAAGTTACTCAGTTTATTACCTGCTACTAAAATATTTTTACACTAGTATGAGTTTAGATTTATCTCTCATCTCTGGATTAACATTGCATTAAATGTTCAGCAAATAGAGATGTTAGATGTTCAAGCAGTTTTTCATCACTTCACTAAAGGTTTCTCATTTTGATAGAAACCAAGGACATTATGACCTTACAAGACTTTTAAATTTAATATTCAGTGTACCAAGACGGTACTTGATTCTGTGACTTTGCAGTAATTAACCCAACACACTCAGTCTGAGCCCACTGAAAAAGTTCCTGACATTTCTCTGCCATGTTGGCATTCAAGCTTCATCTCCAGTGAGGAGTGGTGGTCTCTGTGGGGCTGATGCTGATTCTGTCCCCTGAGCCTCATTCACTCTCAGCTCTAAGCCTCTACCTCTTTATTCCCTACTTCAATGAACCCTCATGCCTCAGCCTCTTCGAAACAACACTTTAAATACAAACACATTGATTGTTTATGTGCTGGCCCTGGGGCATGACTCACTTTATTCTTTCTCTCAAGATGATTCTCATCATTTGCTGATGAGGCATAGAGTAAATAAATTACTGCACCATTAACAGAACACTTCTACCCCTTTTCCCTTGTGTTCCAGTGTTCCAGGGAAGATGAATCTCTCAGGAGACGTTTCCTTAAATAAATCTACACACATCACCTATGCAATGGCCTAAATGGAGAAATCAGGAGGCCAGTGAAAGGTTTCAAAAGAGAGACACAAATAAGGGTACTGTTTAGAGGCAAAACCACCATAATCAACAATCAGCTTGGTTCAGTATCTCATCTTACACACTTACACCTTACTTAAAGGAAAGCTTTGGTCAGTAAACAAATGTACACAATTTTCCACTTACTGCAGATGTAGTTAATCAGCTTAGCTTAGAACTGGAGCTGCATGGACAACACTGCTAACAAACACTAGTCAATAGTCACAATCTTTTCCATAAATATATACCTATACGTCATCTCAACTCACTCAAAACACATTTAGCTCTTAATTTAGCTCACCTGGATAAACCAGTATGATTTAGGACACAATATGACTTACATTGAGCTGCAAAAATGATTTATGTAAAAAAAGGCTTTAAACCCTTATGGCTGAAAGTTGCGACAGCCAGAGTAGATAGAGAAGTTTTTGGGGATATATAGTACCAGTCAAAAGTTTGAACATACCTTCACTTTGAATTTATTGTAAATTAATACTGAAGTCATCCAGACTATAAAGGAACACGTAAGGAATCATGAAGTAAAATTAAAACAAACCAAATTAAATTAAATTAAATTAATTAAATTAAACAAACCAAAACATGTTTTAGATTTTAGATTCTTCAAAGTAGACACACAACTGATGTCTCAAACACATTAAGAGGACAAGAAATGCAAGTCATTACCTCTTGACAAGTCACAGCTCTTCCAGTATGTCTTGCTTATGAGGGAAAATTGGAAAATTGAGGGAAAAGTGGAAAATTTGGAAACAGTGTGACATAAGTTTCATTATTAAAAACTACAGTCTTAAAAATGAAGTTTCCTAAGGGATTAAATTAGGTCTTAGGTAAAGGGTTAAGTGGAGGGTATTCAAACTTTAAATATGTTCTTTGCAGTCTTACATCTCTTTTAAAAACATCCATCCATCCAACCACCCACCCACACATCCATCGCATGGCAATCCAGTATTCTAGCCAAAGCCAGGACAGGGCATTAGTCTATCACTGGAAACATAGAAATTAAATTATCAAATTCACCTTACCTCCATGTTTTTGGACTGTGAGAGGAAACCAGAGACCCAGGCAAAAACCTATGCAGACACAGGGAGAACATAGAAACTCAGTCTTTTAAAAACAAATATTTTTTAAAGAAACATCAATTGATTTTTTATACACTCTAGACAAAGCATCTATCTTTAACTTTGAAATGATACATCAAAACACATTCAAAGCAAAGTTAATTAATTTTAAATATATTTTCAAATATGTGACCAGCTCTGTCATTCATTCATTCCGAGAGTTTAAGAATCCACACCAGAAATGTTTTACTCTAAAATCTCAGTTGCATAACTTTCTCATACATGGGCAGTCTTTCAGGGCTGGGGTGATTGGGAGAAGGGCATGTCTGGCATTGCAGTCATCAGAAGTCATCAGGGTGTGTGTAACTCTGGAGCCTTACAGGCTATATTTATAAGACACTAGTGGAGCAGAATAATCCGACATATGCTTCGTGGCATCTCAAGCTAATTGTTCTGTACTGAAAAAGAGCAACGACTGGAAGTTTCTCCATTGTTATAAACCATGAACAGAATCATATCCACATGGACATCCAGATTTTGGGCTTATGAAAGGCTGCCTTATGTCTCCTTCATTAATCTGGCCACTTACTCATCACAGATACAATACACAGTCAATGTCTGTGGTCTCCGTGAGAGCAAATATAAGCTCCCAAAAATCACACTGCCATTCCAGCTGTACCTGCAACATTTCAGAGTGATGTCATTTGCTGAATTGGAGACTGAGATGAATTGGATTGCTTCTCTGAAAGTCATGCTATTTTGCCATCAATCTGAAAGAAACCACCAAATGCAAGTTTTCTATCTTCTCAAATGCAGATTTTGTGTGTTTTTAAATATTTTTTTTTCTATTGATTTTTTCTTCTGCTATAGGCAGGAATAGTGGTAGATCTGTATGAGCATTATATGCCTCAGTAGATTAATAGGATTAATGGTGTCCTCAAGCCAAGAAAATCTGAGTGGGTTGATAGAAGATTTGGGCATATATTTACAGAAATATTTGGGTGATTACTGGCTTCTTGTGCATATTAGCAACTTTAACATTTAGCTCTAGTTAAAAAATGTAACTCCAATTGACTAGATGAAAGGTACTTGAGAACATGTGTAAAGTATGTTTGTAGTATTTACATGTAAAATATTGCATAACAAAATGTTCTTATATGCATACATTCCATTAGAAAATTCAGGTCCTCTAAAATACTGCTAATGTCCATATGCATTATATTTTTCAATGGTGCAGTTACTCGTGATAATGATAAAGAAGATATTGTTTGTCTATATGTTCATCATTCCTTTTTACTGCAGTTTAGAATATGAATTTATTTCACATTCACAAGTAACTGAAACAAGAAGTGCCAAGCTTCTTGACATTTATCATAATTACAAAAAGTATTCACTAAAACCTGAGATTGTGGTGTCATTAATCCACACTTGCCAGCAATGTTCCCTCAAATTTTTCATGTGTCTGAGCAAACACAAACTCTCTAAGCGGTGCCTTGAACCACTGTGAGCAACATCGTACACTCAAATCAAATCGAATTAAATTTATTTATAAAGCACTTTTACAACTGATGTCACGAAGCAGCTTTACACAGTTAGTAATAACAAACCCAAAGCACTGCGGTCACGCCAACATCACATCCATCCAAGTTACATGCTTTATTAAAAGAATCTAATTACAGCATTTCCGTTAACATTTCTGTTAGAATACTTTTAATTAAGTGCTTTAGCCCACTTACAATGACAATTACAAAAATCTTGTTCATGACCTGTGTAGTATGTTAATGCTTTTGGATGTATAAATATTTTATTTTAACTATGGCAGAACATAAACTGCCAACCAAACCAAGCCAACTATAAACTCCAATTTTCCAACACACTTAATATTTTTATTATAAATCTCTAAAATGTATTATGAGTATGAGCCAGTGTGTGAAGCTCCTGCTGTGTACTGGGTGAGATTGTCCTACTGTGGTCTGGGAGAGAGTCCTGTAACTCTGTCTGCAAAATACAGTATATACTGACATGATTATTTGCATTTTTACTACTCAAACTAGTGGCAGTATTCAATAATCAATATCCATAAATGAAAATTGTAAATAAGATTAAGATTCACCAATGTAATTTTCACACAACGGAATTTGACCTCCACATTTAACCCATTCGTGCAGTGAAACACACAAACACACTAGGCTGTGAGAATTTGTGCCCGAAGCGGTGGGCAGCCATTATCCAGATCCCTTGATCAAGGGCACTTCATCATGTCCTGTCTGGGGGATTGAACCAGCAACCTTCTGGTCCCAAGACCACATCCTTACCACTAGGGCATAGCTGCCCCAATAAATGACACTAGATGAGCACAAATATGATTGAGAACTTAAATTTCACCTTTTTTTACACAACTTAATTTTTTTTATGAATTTTGTGCTGAATGTAGGTACTCCAGCTTATTTTGGCTTCTCAACATGTTTTGCCTGTTTGTTTTGTCATTATTATAAAGGGTCAACAAAAAGCAAAACTTAGCATTTAGGATTAGCATTAGCGTGTCTTCACTCCACATCGGCCACACCCAGGGTTGCCAGGTCCAACAAAAATATGCAGACCAAAGTCAGTCTAAAACCTGCTCTTCAGAAGCTTAACTAGCCCAAAATATGTCTGTAACACGTTTGAAGAAAATTGCAAAACAACTATGAGTGTACGACTTGTGTATTTTGTTTATAATGGATTTAATATCAGTCATTAATAATATGGTAACATTAGTGTTTATTAGTTCTTTTATAACAATTTTGAATCCCAGTCAAGAACATTTAAAAGTAACATAATTAGGAACACATTTCACATTTGTAGTATTTGCAATATGCTTTTTTTGTCTTTAGGAACACTTTTAATGCATTATATCAAACCTTTTTTTTTCCCCCCAGTCCTTGCAATACCCGTATTTCTCCTATTTACCTGGCAAATTAGCTGGTGACTGTTTTCACCTTCTGTCTGTCTGTCTGTCTGTCTGTCTGTCTGTCTCTCTTGCTCTTTCTCACTCCCGTTTTCACGCTGTACTTCCTTATGTCGTTATGTTCTCCTTGTTATTATTGTTGTATTCAATCTTCCTTAGTGTTCTACGTTTGCCTGCATCCAAGACAACACCACTTTTCTTGTTATTTTTTGGCAGTCGTGGTAATTTTTAAAAGTAGCTCAAAAACCGCATCCCGCCACCCTTCAATTTTCACCCGCGACTGGATTTTCAAACAAGCCTATTTTGGAGTGAAAATCGCAAACCTGGCAACCCGGGCCACACCCCTTTGCTAGCTAACACACACTGAGGCAGCAGGTAAGGATACTGTCATACTCTGTCAGCAGTGCGCAATTGCGCATGCGCGCAGCTTAGAGGGAACAGTGCTCGTCAGGTTTCCATCTGAAAGTTTCACTAATGTTACTGCATTCATAAATTTTTGTTTCCATCCACTACAGCAATGCAAAGAAAATTTAAATGACGTATCCACTATTCATAAAGAGGCAACATCAAAACAAGCACAATGGAGAGATTTACCTCTTTGTATTATCATCACTACAGACATCTGCAGTCTTTAACTGTTCAAGTAAAAGTTCACTGCTGTGTATTCACAATAAGAATGAAAATAACAAAATGTGACATCATAAAATGAGATTTACAGATTGATACTGTATATTCAAAGACACATTTCGACTTCACAGTAATGTAACTTCTTCACCTCGTCCTAGCATAAAACTGTGATATTTGGGTATTTTGTGCTGTCAACTTTTTGTAATGTCAAGTTTTTATGTTTCTATGGGAGCAGTTTTAAATGACCATTATAAACCTGACACTATATACAATTCAATTCCACATGGGAGGCATATTGCATCCTTAGTCCATGACAATCATTTTGCACTCTGTGTACAATATGACTGACATGGACAAAGAAGTGATGTGACTTATGTACAAAAGGGCATGATAATAGGGTAACAGACAAAGGATGATAGCATCTCAGCTCAAGCCACTAACTTTGTGGGATGTTCTAGAGTCACCATAGTGAATGTGCAGGGTGGAGGAGGCGGATGAAGCATGGACCATGACCTCTCTTTATTAACACAAACAAAAGTCTTGGCTGTGCAACGAAAGTTGTGGCTTTGAATATTCAAGAACTGTAACATCATAATCATGAAGACAAACATCACTATGGAGGCAAACAATGACTGACACAGCCTGCAGGACACAAAGGCCAAAAGTAATCAGAACAGAGGGGCCAGGATTTGGAATCATGAGACAGGTGCAGACACTCCCAGAACATAATGAGGGAAGGACTAAGACATGACAAAGCATGTGGATGATGTAAACATAAACAAAGAAGCAAGTGGACAAAAGACTATGATGGGGACGAGGCTATGAGGGGAAGGCTTCAAAAGGTGTACTGAAAATGGACTTCTTGTACATTGAGTGATCATAGTGGTGCCCCATGGGCCACAGATGTCAGAGGGGAACAAGAACTCTGCCAAGTGGTACAGAGCAGTCGACAGACCACAATGGATCAATGAGGAAAGTGATAGATATCACCATGGAGTGAACACTGAGCCAGCAATAGTTATTCCAACTATCATGTAGGTGGGCACACTATTCAGATATGACTGTACAATTTTTTTTTATTCATGCAACAAAACGTTGATAGAAAAGCTAAAAAATGTGCACAAATCTGCATTTTGAACAAAATCTGCTAATCCTGCTTATCTTCACTTTTCATCATGGGGTATTTGTGTCCAACACTTAGTTATTTAACAATGATCCTCTCAAATTTCTTTGGAGACAAAACACTTAAAGTCAACAGTTCCAGTGGTCTGAATTGATTATATGAATGGTAAACAGAAAGAGACCAAAAGAGTCATTTTTTTCTGATCTTTCAGACTGCCACATTATGTTGTGGAAGTCATGATGCATCCGTTTGCTTCTGCTCCTGCAATTGAAAAACTTGCAATAACAATGATCAGGAAAAATGTTATACACACTAAATATGCCAGTGTTAAATTAACACTATTGGAGTTAAATTAACACTGAGGGTGTCAAAATGTAACACTCTCAGTGTTAATTTAACTCTAATAGTGTTGATTCAACACTGGCAGATTTACTGTGTATGGACCTACAGCGACATGGGTTTTCTGGTAATCTTCCAGACCAGAGAGACTCAGGTTTGGGAAGAAAACAAGGCAAGAGAGGGAGGGGATGGAGGAGAGAGGGAGGGCAGGACAGGGCAGATTTAATTGCAATGTGTTTTCACTTCACTATTGGGTGGCAGTTTGGGGGGTGGGGTGAGGGGAGAGTTGATGAAAAGGGTTTGGGGAGGAGGAGGAAACACAGGGAGTCAGGCTTTTAAAGCAGAATTAACTAGCTTTCAGTGAGTGCCTCCATATGTGCTCTTTCCCTCTCTTTGGGGTTGTAGACTGAAGCAATGCCTGCTCTGATATGTCACCTGTCTCCTTGTCTATTGCTGAGGAACGGTAGGGTATTCACTGTAGCAGATCACTGAAAACATGCAAGAATACTGACAGCTAAGTCCTGCCATTTCTCTTCTAATGAGACAGATGCCATTGCTTGTGTGCTCAGATCATATACTGATGCTTTCATCAGCTGTGTGCTCAAATCATATGCTGGGACTTTCGTCAGTCAAAAACAATACATGCTTGATGAGAAAGAACCACTTCAATATTCAGACTAAGACTGAAAATTATGTCACACATATGGAGCCTAATATGGATCATTTTAACCATATAAGACCTTATAAATCATTTTTGTGAGTGAAGTGTTATTGAAAAATGCCATCTGCTCTTTATATTGTGGGATAATTTTCTGATGAATGGACCAGTGTAAATGGACACAGAAAAGCTTTCTTACATAAGCTTACATTAAACGTTTGTTAAGGATGGGTTAAGCTTTTTTTATTTACATTCAGTGAAGCATAGTCATTTCTGACATTATCATGTAACATACATTTGTTGTGACATATGAAGTATTGTACATTTAATAATATACATTCCTTGGATCATTCTCAGTCTTGCAGTGAACCTGACATAATGGTGGTGTGATGGTGTGTGTTGCGCTGGATAGATAGATAGATAGATAAATACTCCAACAAAATCAGGAAAAAACTATTTTTGAATACCCTAGCAGGTGAATAATCATGTGAATGAATGAAAGTTACACTTATATAGCGCCTTTCTGAAACCCAACACACTTAGAATTCAACAAAATGTTGGCGAGAAGAGAAGAGGCAGCTAATCACGCACAGCTTACTCTCAACCGGAAGTGACCGTCCACCTGGAGGACTGCATCAAGTTCTAGGGGGAACACCCAGGACAGAGTGCCAAACCACATCAGTGCATACACACATACGTTCATACACACGCAAAATACACATTCATTCACACACAGCAGAGCCATTTAGAGCCAATTCACCTCCATTGTTTTTGGACTGTGTGAGAAAACAAGAGACATCAGAGAAAACCCACGCAGACACAGGGACAACATGGAAACACCACCCAGATGAGGACTTGAACTGAAGACCTCAGCGCTGAGAGGCAAACGTACTAACCACCAAGTGAAGCCACTGTGCTGCCCAATATATGTTTCATAATATGAATCGTTCTGACCACTAAACAGACATGTTACATATATATACACACACTGCCGGCCAAACGTTTTAGAACATCCCAATTTTTTTCAGTCATTTAGTGCAATTCAAGTCATTCAAGCACAATGAATAGCTTGAAATGATACAAAGGTAAGTGGTGAACTGCCAAATGTTTAAAAAAAATTAAGGTTACCCAAAACTGAAAGTTAATTTACATTACAGAAATATACAAAAAGGCTTTTGTCAGGAAACACAAAATGGATTAACAGGTGAAAGCTCTTCTGCAGTAATGGAGGTAAGTCAAGCCTTGAAAGCTGCTGCAACTAAGTCAGGCAGCACAGTCTCCAGACTTAAACCACAAATATATGTATGTATTTCTGTATGTATGCATGTGTGCATGTGTGTACAGTGCCCTCCATAATTATTGGCACCCTTAGTTAAAATGTGTTAAAAGCCTTAAAATAAATATATTTTTTATTGCAGAAGAATAATCTCACTCTGAAAAAGTTTAGTAAAAAGCAACCTTCAACTCAAGTGAAAAAAAATAAAGAAAGAAAAAATCCTGACTAAGAAATAATTATTTCCCATAAATGACCTGTTCCACAATTATTGACACCCTTAACAATTTTTGGGAAATAAATGTATTTGAACCATTTTTGTCATTTCTACTGTAGTTTATAAAGTGTATCAAAGTATCTAGGAACCTTTATTTAGTCATTAATAATTTCCTGTTTTCTTGGGGTATAAATATGGCATCACACAAAGGCCTATTTCTTTTACTCACTTTTAAACTTGGGAAAGACAAGAGAAGACACTATTCAAGTAAGGCAGATGTGTGTTGACCTTCATAAATCAGGCAATGGCTACAAGAAAATAGCC
>BRDA01032217.1:0-10976 GCA_036984385.1 Crenuchus spilurus | reverse complement strand
TTATAAAGTGGATCAAAGTATCTAGGAACCTTTAATTAGTCATGAATAATTTCCTGTTTTCTTGGGGTATAAATATGGCATCACACAAAGGCCTATTTCTTTTACTCAATTTTAAACTTGGGAAAGACAAGAGAAGACACTATTCAAGTAAGGCAGATGTGTGTTGACCTTCATAAATCAGGCAATGGCTACAAGAAAATAGCCACTCACCTGCAGATGTCCTTATCTACAGTCAGAGCAATCATCAAAACGTTCAAAACATCTGGAACTGTGACAAACAAGTCTGGAAGGGGATGCAAGTGTATCTTGCCACCACACACAGTGAGAAGTAAAAAGTTCTCCAAAGCTCACTGTAAGAGAATTGAATCAAATCGTGGGCTCTCATATTGGGGTTATGAGGTCTCCCAAATGGGAGGCATGCATGGATAAAGCCTTTTCTGAGTTATACTCATAAGCGTAAACGGGTGGAGTTTGCCAAGTGCTACTGGGATTTTAACTGGGACCACGTGCTTTGGTCAGATGAGACCAAGATAGAGCTTTTTGGCAACAAACACTGTAAGCGTAACACCAAGGGTGAGTATGCAGAAAAACACCTCATGCCCACTGTTAAGTATGGGGGAGGATCGGTGATGCTGTGGGCCTGTTTCTACTCCAAAGGACCTGGGAACCTTGTAAGGATACATGGGATCATGAACTCTTTGAAATATCTGGACATTTTGAATAAGAATCTGGTGGCCTCTGCCGGAAAGCTGAAGATGGGTCATCACTGGATCTTTCAGCAAGATAATCACCTTAAACATGTGGCCAAATCTACTCAGAAATGGTTCACAAGGCAAAAAATCAAACTCCTATCATGGCCATCTCAGTCCCCAGACCTCAACCCAATAGAAAACTTGTGAGGTGAGCTGAAGAGGAGAGTGCATAGGAGAAGACCCAGGACTCTGGATGATTTAGAGAGTTTGTGCAAAGAGGAATGGTGGAAGATGCCTCTTTCTGTATTCTCCCATCTTGTGAAGAGTTACAGGAGAAGATTAAGTGCTGTCTTGTTGGCAAAAGGAGGTTGTACAAAGTACTAACACAAGGGGTGCCAACAATTGTGGCACACATGATTTCATTCAAAAGATTTATTTATTAATGTGTGATTTTCTTTCCCACCAAATAAAAGCACTTGAATTAAAACTTAGATTTTTTCATTTTTTGCATTGTTGTCCTATATTATTTTTCTTAAAAAAGAATTTATTAGAAGCCAAAGAACACTTCTTAATTAAATTATGGAGAGCGCTGTATATATATATATATATATATATATATATATATATATATATATATATATATATATATATATATATATATATATAGTCTCATATGAATGCATAGCAATGCTTTTGACATATACCTAAGGCTAACTAATGACAGAACTGTTGCTGTTAGGGTTAATTGGGTTTTTTAAGATGTCATGCACTCTCTTAGGTTTAAAAAGACTCTTCTATAGGCACACTTCCCCTCAGTATGGCCAGCTCAATGGCAATCCAGTAGGAATAATAGTTTGACCTCACTGATCAATGAAGCACAAACTCCCACTGCTCTAGATATTGTTCTGAGGAACATAGCAGAGTCTTATTGGATATCGTAAACTCTTGATAGACATTGCAACTGTAGAGAGATCTATTGAGAGGAACTGAAAGCAATCTGGCCTCACAATCCTATAGTGGGATTTTTTTTTTCCTTTGAAAAAGAACTTCCAGACAGGGAGCAGGTACAATAGAGTAGGGAAGGGTGTGCAGTAATCTATAAAATGATACAAAAATCTCTGAATCAATAGCACACAGTCCTGGAAGAAAAACTGACATCTAAATGAAAAGAAGGAAAGGAACAAAGAAAAGGTTTACTAATCAAGGGTCATTTACACACGACACAGGTTTGAATATATCACTTCATTAGTACTGTGCATTAACATAGAAATGTCAGCTTTATTCAGAGACAGCTTATGAAATCTGTAATTTAGAGTGTTTTCAATAATACAAACTCCACATAATATAAAGCTTGTCACAAAACATTTGGGATTAGTTTCTATAGAAGCTAATAAATCATTGGGGAAAAAAATATAGACCAATATTATTGGCCATTTTTATTATACATAATACATAAACATTATAATATCACAAAAAAGCTTGTTTGTTAATTTAATTCAAAAACATAAGCTGTCATATTTTATATTTATTTCACATGACATACTGTATTTGAAATCTTTTTTGGCTTTAATGTTGGTCAGTATGGCTTATAGCTCATGAAAATCAGAAATCAGGTTTTATGCTGCCAATCACCATGAGATCACCAATACCAATAATCAATACAGATCACATGGATTGACTGTAATTTCTTTTCGTTGATTATGATGAGTGCTACTGGCTACGTGATATGGAAAAAATAACAATAAGATCAGCTTATTTTAGACAAGAACATCTTTTTCCTTTCTTTTTCAAGAGAACTATTCAAATCAAAAAGACAACTGACAACTTACATTTACCTGCTATCAGTAATACAATCTTTAACAAAATGAAAACATTAAGACTCTCAACAGAATAAATAGTCCAAAAAGTCCAATAAATCTCACAACAGTGCCTAAATCAAATAATGTCAAATAAAAAAGGGAACATTCATTCTTTTTAATAAAGAGGAGCATCTCTGATTTTTCAGTAATGAGTCTGTTCCTGTGTTTGTCCAGTGTTGGATGCAGCGCTCACTCTCCACACTTGTGCAGGGTGGAGACAGACTTTCTGCAGTGAACTCATCACCCTCCGCCCAGTGTCTGTTCTTTAAATGTGATTTAAATTTGTTGTGTTGGAGCATTTCAACGCGCTAACCCCGCGAGGTATTTTTTGTTGCATGTGTTGCAGGATGCAAACTTTACATCATACTGCAGACATGTTTGTTGGTTTAGGATTTGCCACTAGTGATGTGTCGTTCGCAAAAGAGCCAGCTCTAAGAGCCCATGCTTAATAGTGAATCAAAAGAGCCGACTCCCATTGAATGAGAGCCGGCTCCCAATTTCTCATTAGCTCTGCTAACAAACCTGAGGAAAGGGGCAGAACAGACAGAAGGAATCGCATCAGCCCATCCAAACTGAGGCGTCTGATTTTCTTGAATGCCAATCTGCACTAAAGGTTTATGTAGAGTTTCAACATTAAAAGTTTGGTTCTGCTGTTGATGTTGTAGACTTGTTTGCAGTGTGTGTTTGTTTTTCCTGTGTTCCATTAAAAGTTTATTTAAAAATGTTAAATAAGGCCCTGAGTGGCTCAGCAGGCCAAGACGCTACCACTATGACCAGAAGATCATGAGTTCGAACTCTCCCTATCACTTTCACATTGCAATGTCCGCTGGCTCAGGCGTCTACTGATTGGTCCAATCGGAGCTGGGGACCCTGTGTGCCTTCCTCCAAGCGTGTTAGGCTCTCCAGTGACGGTGTATCAGCAGTGGTTTGAAAAAGAAGCGGCGGCTGCATCACATGCAATGGAGGAGGCTTGTGCTTGCCTGCACCCTCCTAGAGTCGGGGACATTGCAAAGTGATGGGAAGAGGCCTAACAGAGGGGATGGGCTAATTGGCTACCACTACATTGGGAAGGGGATTAATTAAAAGTAAGAATGTTTTTCAACAGAACTAATGCACAACATGAAGACTGAAGGCAAAAGGGTTTCTCAGCACACAAACCATTTACTTTTGCTTATTTAGATTTAAATATGAGGCTACAAATAATAACAAGCAAAGATCCGTTTGGGAGCCGAAAGAGCCGGCTCTTCTTTGGGAGCCAAGCATAAAGAGCCGGTTCTCTTAAGAGAGCCAAACTTCACATCACTATTTGCCACCACGTGCCTGTGCATTGTGAAGGAAAGTAGGCGGGTGACATTGCACACAGCGCCTCTTCAGGCTGCAGGTGTGAACTACAGGTGATCGGTTTTTGTGATCTGCAATTAAAGGCACTGATCGACATACACCGATCAAATACTTTTTCACAGAAATTGGTCGATAATGATTGGTGGCCAATCAATCGGAACATCACTACTGTATATACAGTGGAACCTTGGTTTGCATAATTTATTTGTTCTAAAGTGCCTGATGATAACCAAAATGAACAATAACTGAAGCAATATTTCCCCATTTAAGACATAATGTAAATCTATTTAATCCTTTACAGACACTCCAAAATACTAAGAAAAGATTTCTATTTTACGAGGAGCCTGTTTTCTCTCTTATTTTCTCTCTCAGGTCTGTCAGGAACATTTTGGGTTTATGCTCCATTTTAGAGCATGCTGGTGTGGTCCAGCTTGCAGTCTTTGTTTTGTACACCTGTTCTCGGGTGTACTTTACATGTAATGAATATAAAACCTGTGACATTTGAGCTTTTTGAATTCACTTATGAACAAAAATGATGATATTCTCATTTTTTGATGTATGACTGTATATTGGTCAGGTATTATTGTTATCCATACATTGTGGTGAAGCAGTGTAGCAAACCATAAAATGCAACTAAAATGCAAAATGAGTTTTCCAAATCTATTTAAATTAAAATCAAGAGACATAAGCTTTTTGTTTTAGGAGGTAGCGAAACTCAACCTCTGTTTATGTGGAAAAGTGCACCAAGTAATGATCGAGGCAGACGGTGGCACCATTAACAATAGCTACTGCAAGTTATTCCAAGCAGGAATTCCGAGTTCACTGCATTAGTATGGCTAAACCACTCTGTCAGTTCTGACAGGTCAGTGAGATGGAGCTGGAGACTGAACTTCAGCTTAGATAGCTATTTTAATTGAAACAGAAAGCCTTTCATGTACACAGGCTTTTCAGTTCTTGTCTGATATGGAAAGGCACATTGCTGAGCACTCAGCTCTAGACTCTAGATGAAAATATGGATGTGATCAAAATGTCAAGGCAAAGCTACAGCTATTGTGGCCCTGAACTTCTTCACTTAATGTTAAGTACATAGGTGCACAACCCACCAGCCTCAATTGGTGATATAAGATGTTAATTATGGATGCTAACATAGCAGCATGTGAGATACAGCCAAGGATCCACTTGAGGACAAAGGGAGGATGCTGTCGTAAACAAGCACAGGAAAGAAAGTATCGTTCATGCTATTAAAATGCTGTAATAGATAGGGTGAAGCATGACAAGAAAGACAATGTTAGTCAATGTGATTGTCAATACCTCAAGAAATAGTCCTGAGTTCATGTACCAGAATATGGCTGTAAAGACAGACTTTTAAAGGTGATCTTCTCTAGGCAGTGGAACAGTAGAAGGGCTCACTATTAAACAGCTCATTTAAATGCCAGGATGGAGAGAACAGTGCGTTACTCAGTGAAGTTTGGGATGCCAAGAGAAAATAGTAAATATTGTATTGCAGGGAAACCTTAACCAGAACCCAGACCACACAGGATGGAAGGACCAGAGCAGTGGTCTGCACAATCAGGCAGAAGAATTGACCTCTTTGCCTGAAGATGCATGCAACATTTGCTAAAATATTATATGCCTTCAATCCAATCAAGTTCAAGATGTTTTTATTGTCATTTCAGCTACATACAGTACAGTATATATTGAAATGAAACAAAGTTCCTCTAGGACCAGGTGCAACACTGAACACGAGTCCAATGAAAAACACAATAGACATACAATAACTAGAAGCCCTAATATATACAAGATACAAAACACTGCTTGTCTAAATAGACTAAGACATTACAGGACGAAGGACAAACGTGATGTTGGTCAGTATGTGGAACTAAGGGATAACTAGTGGGAAGTAAGATTCCAGCCTACAATGACTTGTGTTAATTGTGGGTACTGGGTTTTCTTTTGTGATTTTGTGTTCCTCAAAGCTTCAACCCACTGCATTTATGAGGAGAAATCAAGAAATGTTTGCATTAACATACTCTGTTTTATGTCGTGATCATATTTAGAAGCACTTTGACTGACCAATGAAATCTTTAGCTTAGGTTCTGCCATAAAGACTTGATGCTTTGTCACTCATTCATTTCCTACCTCAGCCCATTATCTCTGCTGAGTCTTCTTCTCCTTCTTCCCCACCACCACCTGGCTGGCCCCATTTGGTCTTTTCATCCAGCAGGATCTGCATGGGTCTGAACATCATAGACCTGGTCCCAGGACAGGGCCTGATACAGACTCTAATTTCAAGATCTCATCACTCAAATCAATCGAGTCTTCATGGCAGAACTAAACTCTGCCGCAGTGTAAACTTTCTCATGTTAAAATACTTTACTTTACTTATAATATAAATTGTTTCTGCTAGTAAGTATAGAATATTGTAGCAGCAACAGTCTCTAGAGTAGTCTTCTCCTGCATTTAGCCAATGATACAGACTATTGAGCCCCATCATTCATACACAAACAGGACAAACTGTTTTCTCCACTCCTGATCTGATAAGTTCAAATATTAATCTTTGGCCAGAGGTCTGTTTACATTGGCCTGAGGTCTTTTTAGACACAAGAGAGACGATTGGAGGGAAAGAATGGTGCCTGGTTTCATGAACACAGAACACTGGTCATATCAGCTTTTGTAATAGTATATGACTATAGAAGATACATTTACATTTGTATTAAATGTGGTCAAGATGTGCATCTGAACAGCTCAGAGTGGCCTTATTTACACTTTAAATGAGATGAGATTATTGTGCAGAGTATGGGTATAGCAGTATATACTGTACATATATACAGAGTGAGCAGAGAAAACTCAAATGTAGGCTACATGTATTGTGAGAACATCATGTGGAAAATCCAGCATTTGGCAGAGTATTCGATGCCTTCAATCTAATGTTAGTGTTCCATGTGGTTACTGGTTTTACTTTTGTGGTTTTTGTTCCTGAAGACTTCAAACCATTGCACTTTTCAGGAGCAGTCAAGAGCCTGTTAACACCTTGTATCAACATGTGTTCCAAGTCCAAATCATATCTACATGTGCATTGACTGGACTCTGTTTACACTTTTCAATGAAAGCTTTAGCTTTTTTTTAAGAGTTAATGCTTCATCACTCATTCATTTTGTAACTCAGTCAGTCACGGCCTGTCAGTACATACTATAGTATAATATGTAGAGTATAGTGCAGTAATGGACTGTGCAAATGTGAATAGTGCAATACTGCAAAGATGCCTTAAAATGGCACTGAGGAGTTCAGTAGCTCTTCTTAAGACTGCTGGTGCAGCATTGGAGGCTCCTGTGATGACTTCCAAATAGGAGGAGGATACAAATCAATGGATAGGATGAGACGCAACCTCTATGATGTGTCTCATCCTGCCCAGGCAGTGCTCAGTCATGAGTAACTGAATGCCTGTGATGCACTGAGCAGTTTCACCACCTTCTGGAGCACTTTTTGGTCAGAAACAAAACAGTTGCTGTTCCACACCGAGATACAGTTTGTGAGTATGCTTTCAATGGTACAGCAGCAAGAGTCCACTAGTATCCCTGCACACAGATGAGCTTTCTTGAATCTCTATAGGAAATAAAAATACTGTTGTGCCTTTTTGTTCATGATGAAGGGGTTTAGGGACCTAGTGAGATCATCAGATGCCAAGGAACTTGAAGCCAGAAATATGCTCTACTATAGCTCTGTGGATGTAGATGGGGGAGTGTGCCAGGCTTTTAACCCTCCTAAAATTCACCATGATCTCCTTACTCATCAGATCACTATCCAGTCCAGACACTGCATGAGAGCTTTACACATTTTAATGAGCAGTCATAACTGAATCACAGTCAACAGAAATATTAAAGGTTAAAATGTACCTGTACTGTGCTCCACAGTTGGCAGATGGATTTTCTTGTAATTGGGTGTGTCCTGTGTAATGTCAGAGCTTGAACGGAGCTGTGCTGAGCCCACTGTGTTATATACAAGAAATGTATACTTACTGTTTTCTAGGTCCCCTGAAAGAAGCCATAAAAGGACAGAAATTCACAGCTCAGCCAAAAACATTTTTTAAAGACAGAAAATGAAAGTTTGATGATGGATGGACTAAGTGAACTGAAAAACAGGGAATATATGTTGATATATTTGTCTTTTCTGAAAACCGATTAAAATAAATTCTACATTCAGATTGTGTATCATTTTTGACTCATCCTCATACTTAAGGGGCAGCTGTGACCTGGTGGTTAGAAATCCAATATTGTGATGAGAAGGTTGCAGGCTTGATCCCCGGTAGGTCTTGACTGAAGCGCCCCAACTCCAAACTGTTCCCCAGGCACCATGGATAGGAAACCCACTGCTTTGGGCATGTGAGCTCACTGCCCCCTAGTGTGTTCACTAGTGTGTGTGTATGTGTGTTTAACTATACAGATGAGTTAAATGTGCAAGCAGTGACTGTATACTTTGTACTTTACTTCTGACCACAATGCATGCTTCATCCAACATTTTCTGATACATTTATCAAATGAATTTTGAACAAAAATTCAGGCAGGTGGTACCACCCCAAGTGAACAAAAATATTTTAATTATTATAGATGCAAAGAAAAAATCCAGTTTGACATATATATGTCTTGAATATCCCCCCTGCCCCCCACTTCTCTCTCTCTCTCTCTCTCTCTCTCTCTCTCTCTCTCTCTCTCTCTCTCTCTCTCTCTCTCTGGATTTAGCAGTAGCAAAAAGTAGCAGCTGGCCCTCGCCCCAGCTCCATCTCCTCCCAGCACTCAAGCATGATGTATCACATTAAGGTCTTACTACTATATATAGCTCACCTGCAGTGCGCGTTCTCGTTCCTTCGTCTTTTCTGCTCCTATTTTACACCTTTCCTTGTTTCTGTTTCTCTTGAGTCCCTAAGGAAGAAAATGAGGACAGAAGCAGAGCTGTCAGCTCATTTATCAAGAAACGGACAGCGTGCTGCACATTATCCAGGGCGATTCATCAGGGCCTCACTGCTGGCATGGGCATAAAGTGCTGCACTGCCTGACCAGCAGAGGGAGCCACTCAGACTTCATGGAAAAAGTGGCAGCAGGTGGTAATGTAGTTAATGGGGTCTCTCACCTTACAGGAATTCAAATGATGATGCATTGTTACATCGACCCCCTTCCCCCCTTGTTGAATAAACAGGTGTCTTGCTGTCCAGCAAAATCAGAAACCTGTCATATATTTATATTTATTTGTAAACTGTCAAAAAATCTTATATTCATTATATGTAAAGTGACATATTTCAAGCGTTTTTAATGTTGATTCTGTTTGATTAGTAATTTACTCAAATTCAATTGTTTAATAATTTGAGATGTTGTATAACTATAAGCCATACTGATAAACAGCAAAGCACAAATAGACATTTTACCTTTTTAAATTAAATTATAAACACAGATTTTTCCACAATATTCTCATTTGTGATGTGGCACTGTATTAACATGATTATAAAAGTGTACATCCATGCACAGTGGTGCTTGAAAGTCAGTGTGTTTTTGGTTGCTTGAACATTTGCGAACCCTTTAGAATTTTCAATATTTCTGCATAAATATGAACCAAATCTGGATGGATGGATGGATGGATGGATCATTTAGATAGATAGATAGATAGATAGATAGATAGATAGATAGATAGATAGATTTATTTTTCCCTCAATAAATAAATTACAAACTATAATATTTTTGTCTCATTTGTTTAACTGGGTTCTCTTTATCTACTTAGGATTTGTGTAAAAATCTGATGATGTTTTAGGTCATATTCATACAGAAATATAGAAAATTCTAAAGGATTCAAAAACTTTCAAGCACCACTGTACTACAACCAAAAACACACTGAAGCGAAGAGAACATACTGAAGCTTGTGAAAACATCTTTGTGCTGATAGCTGTAAGCTCTAAGTAAGATTGATGAAGCTGCTGACGTGTGTATCAGCTGTTTCATTCCTGAAAGCAGCAGAAAGTGAATGTTAAACACAGCAGCTGGAATAAAATCACTGTGATTACTTTGCAAGTGCAGCAGTCTGACAATACATGGTTATAACATCATATAATCAGATTCAGATGACTGCATGTCAGCCTAGAATCCATTTTCTGTTCTCCAAAACAATGCACAGGTGGGAGAGTTTAGCAAAAAAAGGAACATTTAAAACAACTCAAGTACAGAATATCTTATAATAGCCTCCCATTCATAGACTCTATTTTTATCTGATATAAATTCAGATTAATTAGGCTAATAAAAAATTGAAAAGCTTTGGAAATGACTTTCAGCGAGAGTGGAAACTGAATCCCCTCCCTTGAGTGAGCATTAAAAATCACTCGCTCATGCGTACGAACAGATCATTATTGTCATAGAGAGTGACAAATGTGCTTTCATTATACCATAAAGACAGAGAGAGAGAGAGAGAGAGAGAGAGAGAGAGACAGAGAGACAGAGAGACAGAGGCAGAGGGAGAGACACAAAGAGAAAGAGAAACAGAGAGCGAGAAAGTGAGATAAGCAAATGAGTGTGTGTGTGTGTGTGTGTGTGTATGTGTGTGTGTGTGTGTGTGTGTGTGTGTGTGTGTGTGTGTGTGTGTGTGTGTGTGCGTGAGAGAGAGAGAGAGAAAGAGAGAGAGAACTTTTTAATAATCTGGTGTGAGCCATAAGTTATCATGGCTGATTTGAAGGATGGCCTTAAGCAGTTGCATAACTTATCTCAAATGCCTGCATCTGTATCAGCTGGACTGAAGGTTTGTTTACAAAGGCTTGTTAACCCTTCAAAGCCAAGTGTAACAAATCTGATACATAGTTCAGTTTTTAAGAAATTGTCTTACATTATTTATTACTACAGTATATATATATGTATGATCAGATCACAAACCTCCGGATCATCTGGGAGAAAGCAAGAGAAAGGAATCAGGAACTGTATTTCTGTTTTATTGATTTCACAAAGGCATTCAACATGGTACGACATGACCAATTGTGGATAACCATGCTGGAGATGGGTTTTCCCTCACACCTGATCCAGCTGCTGAGAAATTTGTACAGTCAGCAGCGTGCAGC
>BRDA01032216.1:13523-27706 GCA_036984385.1 Crenuchus spilurus | reverse complement strand
GTAGTGGTATGAGTAGTTGTAGTTGCATTAGTAGTAGTTGTAGTGGTATGAGTAGTTGTAGTTGCATTAGTAGTAGTTGTAGTGGTATGAGTAGTTGTAGTGGTATGAGTAGTTGTAGTTGCATTAGTAGTAGTTGTAGTTGCATTAGTAGTAGTTGTAGTGGTATTAGTAGTAGTTGTAGTTGCATTAGTAGTAGTTGTAGTGGTATGAGTAGTTGTAGTTGCATTAGTAGTAGTTGTAGTGGTATTAGTAGTAGTTGTAGTGGTATGAGTAGTTGTAGTTGCATTAGTAGTAGTTGTAGTGGTATGAGTAGTTGTAGTAAGTGCTGTTGAGTCAATCCTGACTTCTGGTGACCATGTGAATAGAATATCTAAGGTTTCTGGCTTCTTAATGGCTATTTCATGATTCTTCTGATTGTATTCATCCATTTTGTTGCTGGCTGCCTTCTTTCTCTGTTACCTTTGACTGCTCAATAACTGCTTTCTCAATGAAACTAGTTCTTCTCATAATGTGTCCAAAAGAAGAAATCTTCAGTTTGGATATCTGGGCAAGATGTGGTTTGATTTGTTTGAGGATCCATTTATGAACCACATAATGTAAAGGGTTTTGTTTATGGTACGTTCTGTATATGGAGGTACTTTTAATTTTGTATTCATTCACAATTAATTAACCATTGTTAATGACTTTCAAAGAAATATGTAAATAATCACGAGTAAACTTCACACTGCTACATTTACCGTTTTTTAGACATACAAAACGAGTGCCAAAATCAATGGTGTGTCTGGTGGCAACCCAGTGACACTGTGTGAGGAAGGGAAAAGAAGGGTCCTTCCAGGAGCGCATTGGAATTCAATATCATTGACGAATCCATTTTCTTCACGGTGTCAAAGCCAATTCAATTCCCAGTTCCAAGCTGGGAGCACTTCTCCGGTTTAAGTCTAATCGCTCCCTAATTAAAATTGAACTAGAATTTGCATGTTCACCTTGGAATGTGGCAGCCGGTCTCATTTGTTTTGTTTGCTTTTCGAGCGGCTAAGCTGTACATCATGTTCACATAAAAGTGCATTACAACACCAATTACTGGGAAAAGTTAGTAAAAGTGAAAGATAAAATGTATTTTATTCATGTGGAAATTGTGCATCTTCTTTTTAAGAACAGAAAAAGAAACCCTACACTTTTCTTTCTCTTCCAGCATCATGTGAAACACTCTTCCCAAAAGCGTGCTGGGAGCAGTGGGGGTCAGAAGAGCCTCTGGCTTGTTAGCACCTTCACTACGGTAAACAATAGCTGGCTAAGCAGGCTCATTTAAAAAAAAGGCCTCGAAGTATGCAAGAAATCGCTCTTCTTCCTTAATTACATGACAGAGTAGAACTTTGTTGGTGTTGTTTTTTAGAGTGTTTTCTTGCCTTGTCCACCAGATATCCACTGTATGTATTTTTCACTGGAGAGTAGAGCAGGAAAGGGCCGCGTTAGAGAAACAGCGGCGTCGTAAAGCTGTGGGTGGACCATCTTTCACGAAGGGCTGTGATGTATCGTCCCGGCGAGATAGCAGCTACCATAAATGATTACCTGTAGCCGGCCAGGGCTTTGTAATAAAATGGAGGATTATCAATTCACAGGTTTTTGGCGAGATAGCGTAGCCGCAGCTACAATGTGATCACAATCAGGGGGGAGGAGGCACATCTGTATTCTCCCGCCGTCTCCGAGCAGACGCCACCGAGGGCAGGATCTAAGACTGGAAAAAAAAGAAAAAAGAATAAGGAGAAAGTGAGTGATTTAGCTCCTGAGGTGGCTCCGGCCCCCCAGACCCTCCGATCTTCATCTGCATCTTACATCTGCTGGAAACCTTTATCCTCGCACTGTCTTCCCTCATGTTTACCTGAGTTTGGCAAAAGTACAAGCCTAAGCAAATAACACTGAAAGGAACATTAAGAATTAATGTCCTTATTAAAAGTGCATTTGTTGACTACTAATACAAAGATTGTTATAAATAGCATCCCGTAAGATTGTATTTTTAATGATTAAATATCACAAACATATCTCACAATTAACCCTCTGAACCCTAGTCCTGTTACTCAGGTATAAATTGAAAGATTTTGGAGCAACTTCTACTGTTCTACAGAAGATTATTCAAGTAATGCCATATAAGTACCATTTTTGGTACCTTAAACAGCCTCTTAATGTGATTCCTTAACAAATCTCTCTATTAAAAATCCTACTGTACCCATCAAAAGTTTGGAAACACCTTCTCATTCAATGTTTTTGTTTTTTTTCCTGCATTGTAAATGAATACTGACGTCATCCAGACTATGACCACATAAGGAATCATGTAGTAAACTTAAAAGTGTTAAACAAACCAAAACATGTTTTAGATTTTACTTCAAAGTAGACACACAACTGATGTCTCAAACACATTAAGAGGCAAGAAATGCAAGTCATGACCTCTTGACAAGACACAAGCCATTCCAGGTGACTACCTCATAAAGCTGACTGAGAAAATGCCAAGAAAGCTGGAATAATGTAAAATATAAACATATTCTGCTTTGTTTAACACTTGTTTGTTTACCAAATAATTACATATGAATTTACTCATAGTTTGAATGACTTTAGTATTAATATACAATGCAGAACATTTAAAAAAAAAAAGAAAAAACACTGAATGTCCAGAAGGGGTGTCCAAACTTTTGACTGGTAACATGTTAATCAAGTCAAGCTTCTCCAAGGACCATTATATCATTTGTAAATTCTTCACATTCACACAGCTCATTTACAAACTTATAAAAGCAGCCAATGAAAAGGTTGGAACTAAAAGGAGTTTTTTCGGAGCATCACTCAAAGAACCTTTTGTTGTATCTTTATTTCCAAGAATGTAATAATAAAGTTTTAAACATCAGGAACTAAAAATGAGGGCCCACAATAAGGGATTCATCTCGGGCCATTTTCTTCGGCACACTACACTGCAAAGACTAAATATACCACAAATATCCATGGAGTACTCACAGTACATTTTAAGTACATCAATAAACCTTAAGGAACTACTGGACACACTACATTCCTCAAGGATCCTCTAACTACATCACTGGGTTTCATCAACCACCATACTTCTGGGTTCTCTGAGGAAAATCACCATTGTGGCAAGAAAAGGGTGCTTAGAGTGTACATTTTATTTTTGCACAGAACACTTCTGAGCTGTCTGTAGTGTGTTTCTATTCAGTTAAGAAAAAATGCAAATTTAGTTAAAATTAAAGATATGCTAGCTAATGTATGTGCTAATCTTTTAATTATGCTTCTCAAAAAGTAGCTTTTCATTTAAAAAGTTCATTTGTAGTCATAATGTAATTTAAAAAGGTAAACTGTCATATTTTCTATTCATTACACATAAAATGGCATTTCAAGCCGTTTTAGTTTTAATGTTATCTTATAATTCATGAAAACCAGAAATTTTTAATAGATTAGTTATTTTAGAGTAAAATACTATTCAAACGGTATCAACATTCAAACAAAAACGTGTCCCTGGCCCCACCTCTGCCCGTGTGATCTGTTTGTTTACATCCTCCATGTGTCTTGTTCACGTCATGTCTCCACACCCAGTTGCATCAGGTCATTGTACAGCCCTGCCGTCTCATTACATGTCAGTCATTGTTTGCTATTTAGATTCTGTATATCTTGTATTGCCACAGCCATAGTCTGTTGTTTTAATGGAATAAAGCCTCGTTTTCTGAAACCCCGCTGCAGTCCATCTTTTCCAGCATCCTCCATACTGACACTTTATGTGTAATGAATATAAAACATAATACAGTTAGCATTTTGACTTAAATTATCAACTCAAATGAACCTTTTCACAATATTCTACTTTTGGAAGGTTGTTGACCAGTTTTTATTAAAACACTGAAATGACTTTTTTTTTAAGTGCAACTGAAGTCATATCAATTGCAGTTCCTAAAGAACACGTTGTCTTTGATTCCAACCAGTTTTTTTATATCCTGGTGTGATTCAGTCTGAGCTCAGTAAGCCACATGAGGCACCTGCCTGCTCAGAGTCTCTCTGAGCTTTAATTTCCCCGCCGCTCTAGCAGGACCATTGCATATTCACGTCCACGGTGCTGAATTTAGCGGGACGCCGAGCAGAACAGCACAAAGCCTTTTATTCATCAGACTGCACGGCTCATGCCACGCCAGAACGAATTAGGGATAAAGACTGGAAGTGACGCCTGTCGGCCGGTTTGAAATCATACTCCCAAGGCCCTGACGGGGGAAAGGGAACCCTGTACTTCATTTGGCTGCGAGAGAGCATGCTACCTGAGTGCATTAGGCAGCAGGATGGAGGAGTGGGATGTAGGGAGAAGGGGCCAGAAGTAAATAAGCAGGTAGATGGTGGTGAAGTGACAGGAGGGAAAAAGTAAGTGTACCACAAAATAACTATAAATCTCTGACCTTACATTCAATATAGTTACCATCTATTGTGTCACGTTATCTCATCATTAATTGTGAAAATCCTTTTTTTGTATAATGTGGATATTAAAAGCTTCTAAATAAAGTGGTGTTTAATTGTGTTGTTTTTGCCTGTGGTGTTGCAATTTTGGATACAATATATGTAAATGACTTCTGTTGTGTCCCTGGCCTCGCCCCTGTCCACATAACCCCACTTGATCATGTCATCACTCATCCCTGCTGTCTCATTATATCCCAATCATTGTTTGCTATTTAACTCCGCATTTCTACAGTTTTTGTGAGTCACTGCTCCTCACCATGTCATGTTTGTCAGCCATGTCATGTTTATCTCGCATTGCTACAGCCACAGTTTTGAGTTTGTTTTGTTTTTCTTTGGAATAAAGCCTCGTCCTACACTCCAATGATGTTACTAAAATACTACCTTCAAAAAGTTCTACATAAACAATCCTGAAAGTCAGGATGCTGCAGCATCTTCATCCTTCCATCCTTCTCCACCACTGTTCCTGTATAGCCTCGAACCATACAGCCCATCTACAGAAAGAAAACGATGAGGGGGAGGACTCCGTGCCAGGGGCTGGAGGCGGCATGTTAAACAGGGTGACGACTGAAGTGACAGCTCATCTGTCTTATTTCAGTGACAGAGAGCGGCCACTCCCTCACCTCGTACATGTCTCTACCACACACCGGGGACTTCACAACAAAGAAGACATACGAGAGAGAGAAAATGAGAGGACAGACAGGTAGACAGAAAGACAGCAATCTATATAATTAGACTACCTCTCAAACACAAAATAGAATCAAATGCTACCTAGCATGCCTCTATCAAACAACAAACATCTCAATCGCTGCAGGTCTTCATCAGAAGGATAAAAAAGACAATAATCTAACTTCAGCACACTGACCAGGCACTCCTGTATACCCTCATATATATGAACTAGCATTACTGTATCTGTTTTGTTTAGCAATGGCTAGTCCCATGTCAAATTAGCATAGCATGCGTCTTTCAAACATGATGTTTAATGGTTCTTTAAGACTTATTATAAACATTAAACTGACAGTAATGCAGTTTTGGCAAAGTACACAGGCAAGGTGTACATACAGACAAATTGATGATCTGTGGGCCTATTGTTTGTTAATAGCTAGCTAGCTAGTCATTCCAATATCAGTGGCAAACGTGACATTTATGTTGGCTGGTCATGGCCTTTATTTAGCCCAAAAATAGACTTTGAAAATTTGGCTGTGTTTAGTCTATCAGATTTGGTCCAATTTAGCCAGGTCATCTCTTTCAGACCACATTTAGCTCAATACAGCCATGAAAATAAGATTGATGAAAATATTGTGTACAATCCCAAATTAGTCTGGACATAATCACAGCTGTTTAAAAGCTTATGTGAGGGGTGCTCCTTTTGAAAAATGGCTGACAAGACCACTTTTGCCAACTTAGACTTTGTTGCTATATTTAGCCAGTTTTTGGATGGAGGGGCGGAGTCATGAAAAATTTGAACCTGATGCTAAACCATCATTGCTAGTATGAAAGCAAGCAGGACAGCTAGCCCTCAACAGGAAGAGCAACATGCAAAATAAAGAGTTAAGTGAAGCTGTAAGGCCAAGTAAAAAAAAAAATTGGTGATCATCCTTTTTCACCAAAATTTTGGGTCGGGGGGAAGGTGTTTTTTTGTTTTTTTTTTTGTGTTGTGGCGGCTTTTGGGGGTGTCGGCCAATCAAATGGCTGTGTGTCGTACGGTATTTGCATAAAGTTCTCTTGTGTGTTTATGGGGTCTATTTTGTAATTATTTGGGGTCTTTAAGAGGAGATGTTTGTATGTGTAATGATTGTTAGTTGTAGTCTAGTCTCTATGAGTTATTTTTAGTGTGTTTTAGTTAAGTTACCGTTAAGGTGTGTCTTAGTCAGTTATTCTGTCTTATTTATAGAACCGGCCCTCCGTCTGCTTCTCTGTGTGTGAGTCTGCGCGCACGCTGCGATAATAATTATTATAATATATTACAGTTAGTTAAAATAATCCATTGTATTTTATTTCATTAGATAACAGGGAAATGAAACGAATTTTATTGGCAGACTGCAGTGTTTTTACGATGCTGGCCACTGCAAAAGCCATGATTTGCATCACAAAAACGACCGGCCATTGGTATTGACAGTTAAGTGTACTGATTTGGGTCACGTCATTGGAAGCATGCAAAATTAGAATGATTCTAGGCCAGACTAGGGTGTTTGGCGCGTTTTTTTGTGTTAAAAAAAAAAACAAAAAAAAACGGTCGGGTGCTTTTTAGAGGGTCGGGCGGGGATGATCACCAATTCTTTTTTTTTACTTGGCCTAACAGCAAGCTCACATATTTGTCCTCCCATATTTTAAATTGCACCACATCCTGTGCTTACAAAGTTGCTCAGTTTAGCGAGCTAGTTAGCAAGGTAGCTAGCTGACAATCTGCTTATTATTACCTTGAAATGAACCTTAACATGCTATCTAACTAACTTAAGTAGTCTAGCAATAGTTGCATCTAATCTGCTGACACCTTAATGTCAGGTAGCTAGCAAGCTTCAGTTTTCACAACTTCATTCACATTCTGCTCTCAGAGCATCTTTTAATCTTCTGCCATTTATATACAGCTTACTTTTATTATATTCCCATGGCACTACTCTGCTCCTAAAGCAGCTTGTGGTACTTGTAATAGTTTCACACAAACCAAACTGCCATTAATGAGTAAAAAAATGGACTCTATGCAAAATAAATGGTCTATGCAAAGCATTAACTTATATTTATAAAGTTCATTGTAGTCAAACATATGTAGGGTGTTTTTCCTTACTTTTTGTCTCTTCATAAACATTATTCCTCTCTCCTACAGCCTCCATCACAGCTACATGCAAATGACAAATGATGCAAATTAGGGAATGACATCATATAGCAACTTCCAGCAACTTTTAGGACATCCAATAGCTACTTTCCTTAATGAGGAGTTGGCAACCGTAGACAAGACTAATGGACAACACTAATGTACGTTTGATAGAAACAACTGACTCACCTGAACTGGTAAGTATGAAGTAATAATAATTTATTAGAAAAAAAAAACTGAAATGTGTGTTTGACTGAAGTTTAGTCAAGCTAATCATTTACAAGGTTAAGCTAAGTCTCCGGCCAAATTAGCTTGCTAGTGTTAGCCTAACTAGCATGTTGTACTGATAAGTGGAGTTGGCTTTCTGAGGCTGGAGCTGTGTTCCTAGTCTGAAGTTGGACCATTTCAATGGCGGACAGACAGACAGGTGCGTGTTTTTTGTGGTCCAGTTTTTAAAAAGCACCATTGGTCCTGCACTCTTCAACCCGGGATGTCTACAGGAGGGACTCTCATCTCTCGCAGTGAGATTTAAGCACTGTATTGCGGTTTTGAAGCAGGTGTGTGTGTATGTGTGTGAGAGAGAAAGATAGAGTGTGTGTGAGAGCGAGAGAGAAAGTGAGTGAGCCAAAAAGCGAACTGTGTGTGTGTGTGTGTGTGTAGACAAGGGAGCTAACTGATTTGTTTTAATTGGGCCTGGTCTCTGTAAAATGGCAGTGTTTGGTATTTTTATACATAAGAGTGGCATTAATTTTAAATGTAGAGGTCTTTTTTCTTAATTTAACTAAAACTGTATATATAGCATCTCTATATTAATTTTTCACTACTAGAAAAAGACGTCTTTTTGTCTTTCACTTTAATGGGTAGTTTCAATAAACGTGGACTTTTTTTGAACGTCTTCTTAACTACAGTGTTTCAGGGGAGTCACATTCATAGATGTTGCACAGCTAGAGATGAACTCGCATAATTGTGGTATCTGTTTCATTTAGCAATTGTTAGTCTTTTATATATCATATATATTTACATGCTATATGATAGCTTAGCCTGATGCTATAGCTTGAATATGCTAATATAAAGTAATTTGGCTCTTAAAAGAATACTTTGGAGAAAACGTTCATAATTTTCAGTTACCCCAAACATAATTGATTAGCCAAATCATGTTTTTTTGTTTGAAGACTTTAACTAAGTGCTAATACAAGACTTTACAGGCTAATAATTACTTTTGCATGAATATTATTTTGTACATGAGTATCATATATAAAAATTAGAGCTTGGTTCAGGTTAACTAAATTGGATCACACCTGTTGGATCATAAATAAATAAATACAAATTCTATCATCATAGTAGTATCCATTCTGTAAAACCAGTGTCAATCAATTGTTTATTGTATGTAAACTGATTCCTATCACTTATTAATCACTCACTCTAATACTACTTAAGTATATAAGCTTAAATAATGTAAATTTATTGTTGTGTTGCCATATATTTTGCACTGGATCAAAAAGGCTAATGTTGCTAACAAGTAATGAAAGCTATTAGCCACTAATTAGCATTATACAAATTGTCTAATTAAGTTATTGCACTTATTTAGAAAAAGTGTTAAATTGCTAGGGATTCTAAAATAAATCTACAACAATAGCTTTCTCATAATATATTACAAAATTTACTGAATACAACTGTACAAAACCAGCCTATTTTAACAAACATGAGTACCAACAATGTGTAGCTTCTTTTTCATTTTTATAAATGACATTTTCACTAAAAACGGGCAAAATGAAAGTTGCCTGCTTCACCGTTCCTATTTTCTTTCCATCTTGCATTTTCTCCAAACATTAGCTATCAGAGAGAGAAAAAAGATGTAACTGTTCAGAATTTCATTCAGAAAGGTTCATTACAGTTACATATTTTAAGACTTTTTTGTTTTACTTTTGATCAGCTTAAAATGAATGAAAATCAGAAATAGAGAATCTAAAATTATTAGAATATTTAATTTAGAGTTAAATTACTATTAAAACAGTATCATCGTTAAAATAAAAACACTTGGAAGTGTTGTTTTATGTGTTATGAACATAAAATTACAGTTTTGAGTTAAATTATGAACACAATTTTTTCAAGGTATTCAAATTGATATAATTATAAGACATTATGTAATCAATAAAGCTGCATGAAAACAGAATGTTTTCATCTTTATAGATAACAAATTAGGTTTTTGCTAAAAAAGAGAGAGAAGAACGATTGCCAGATCCATCGTTCCTACTCTTTTCTCTCCATCTTGCATTCTCTCCATGAGGAGTGCTTTTATTCTCAGACTGAGTTACACCGCTGCCCATTATGAGCCTGCTTCTCTCCCTGCCTTACGACGAATGAGCTCCATTCAAAATCGCACACGCGTGAAAAAGGCCTCTTCCTCCACAGTCTCATCTAATGCTGTACTCTAACATGCACTTTTTTTCTGTCTGAGAGCAGCAAAACCACTGGCAGTCGTCTCTATTTCACTTCAGCCGTGCCACATGTCAGAAGAGGGAGTGAGTGAGTGGGTATGTGTGTGTGTGTGTGGCAAAAGAGACACACCCTGTATGCCATTAATTCTCACATTTTACATATTAGTCTCTTTCACTGTGGCTTTCTGTACGCTTTAATTAGACCACAGGGACTTGGGTGTAGACAGTGTCTCTCCTGGGCTCTCGTTCTTTCTTCCTTTCTTTCCCTGACTACTTCATCTGCAGTCTTAGGCCTTTTTCAGAAGCTGAGGAACAGATAGTGGCTCAAGGAGAACTGCAATGGTTTGATTCACATCTGAAGCTCTAGTCAGTCCAGCTGTCTTCATAATTGTTCCCATCACTACATAAACTAGGCATTTCACTAGAGTTGGTCTTGCTTGCTCTGTAGTGCTTTTAAAGTTCTTTGACATCTGGGATAGACTTTAGAGTCATCTGTGGTCTGGTGGTTAGGGATGGTCTTGTGACTGGGAGGTCGCCGGGTCGATCCCTGGGAAGATTATGACTGAAGTGCCCTTGAGCAAGACACCTAACCCCCAACTGCTTCCGGGCGCCATGGATAGGACTGCCCAATTTTTGATTCGCAAAAATGGTTTTTTGTACCATTCAGTCAGATGTTTTGGTAAATGTTCATCAGAAATTAGAGGAAAGATAGTGGGCATGTTGATGAAAACCGGGCAGATGAACGATAACTGGGACAAAAAGTTGACGATAACCAAATTATACGATAACCAGGGCAAACGATAACCGAGGTTCCACTGTATGGCATAAGGGAACAAAAAGGCCTCTGTATTAGCAAGAACCTTGTTATATGATGCGTATCATAAGGCAATACACAAGGCAATATATTGTATAGATTGACTCCTTTGCTATAATAAAATATACTGAACCTCACGCTTTCTTGTCATTCTTCTTAGACTATCATAACTCACTTTTCATTGGGATACAAACAAAACCATCTGCTGTCTACAGTTTGTGCAAAACTAAACTTGTGCAAGAATAATCTCTAAATTTTAGAATGATCTGTTTGTGTCTCCCCAAATCTGTTTCTGTTACAGTGGCTACTACTGCGGAAATACTCTCTGATGCAGGTTTTTTGACTGTCACAAACTTCAGATTGGTCATCACTAGGGCCAGTTCTTTCAGCATCATGACCTCCAAACTACACCACATTCACAGTTCTCATTTCTTTTTCTTCTTATTATTTAACTGGAAGTTTAGGAAAACTGTTAGTAGTGCACCCACTTGTTTGTGTAATGGCTGAAGATTGATCACACCACTCCAGTCTAGTGGTTAGAGGGTTTAAGCAGAACACACAATGAACTGCTGTCTGGCATAAATGTTTATTAGCAATTAAAAATCCATATTATTTTGAGAATTGTCACAGTATCAGAAATATATAATGATGCACCACATAAACAGGAAATGGTATAAACATGCATATGTTTTAAAAACAATCCTTAGTATTTTCCCCATAACAGAAACCTAGTCCATCAACCAAGCCATGTTAGAAATCTGAAATTTGCTTTATCAGATTTTAAGTGAAAGTACAAGACTAAAATAGCTAATAAGCTAAAATCAGCTACAAAATATTTTTGGTGAAAATTCCTGTTGACAAAACTTTAAAACATGGTTAAACATGAGGAAAATGTTTACAACTATTCTACCCTTAAGACATATTATTTGAAATGTCCTAGTGCATCTTCACAATTAGAATATCTAATGAAAAAAGTTTGTGATCATAAGTTAAAAAATTTGTAAAGCATCATATTTTATATTTATTACTAACAAAGTGAAATATTTCAGGTCTTTTTTTCTTTAATATTGATATTGTTTGCATTATAATTTGCTCAAACTCCAAATGAAATATTCTATTAATAATAATAATAATAATAATAATAATAATAATAATAATAATAATAATAATAATTTATTATTATTATTATTATTATTATTATTATTATTATTATTATTATTATTATTTCAGATTTTCATTAGCTATAAGCCATACTATACTGATCAACAGTAACACAAAAAGGCTTGAAATGTCACTTCATGTGTAATAAATATAAAATTGTACCTTTTTAAATTCTGTTATGAACAAAAATTAGTTTTTTTCACAATATTCTATTTTTTTTAGATGCACTTGTATCTATTTTATTTATAATGTTAAGTTTTAACTCTACTTTAAACCATTTGGAATGATGACAGCTGTTACAGAACAAGGCTTTGTGTATAATATAATAATAGCATGTCAAAATATCGATTCAATATTATTATTTTATACATTTCATTTTCTTTAAAAAAAAAAAAAAAAAAGAAAGAAAAATCCCCTGGAAAGGTCCTGAAGAATCAGCGATATAACTGCCCAGTTGTGAAGTCTGACAAACACTAACCAGCACTGCAGCCATGCTAGTAGGAGGGACTTCACGAGCCATCAATCTTTCACCAATATCCTGAACACATGCACCGGCCGCCCTATCAGACGCTTTCTACTTACATACTTCATTAAGCAGCAGGAGACACGCATCAGCGTGCCTTTCCCCTCTCGCCCTGCTCTGGGCTACCCCCCTCCACTCCCCCTTTCCCAGTAGCTGTGTGTCAGCCCGGGGAGCCGATGGGCTTTTGACTAGGACAGGATTGAGAGAGGCTCCGTTATTGGGCTGTTGAATAATGCATGTCCCGTTGGAAGAGCAGGGAGACGCCCGGCCGCTGTCTTATAGAAGCTGACGGAGCGTCACTTCACATCATCGACGGGCGACTAGCGTGGACGGGGGACAGGGGACCGGGACGGGGGGCCGCCCACCCGCCCCACTGCTGCAGACAAGATGAGGCGAAACAATGCTCCACCAGCGCTATTGCTATCACTGACGGAATCATGCGGAAAGACGTTCTGCGCCCCACCAGTCTTCCACCGTGCACATGCCAGGGCCCCCCTCAGATGGGACAAATTCAAGCAGACAACAAAACATGTTGGACAGGCGCCACTTTTTATAGTTTGACAGCAGAAATGCAGTATAGGATATGTAAACATCTCAGTGTACACGCTTAACCCTGCTAGGCTCCTCACTGTATATACCCAGAAATGTCTGCATACATTTTTACACCCCTAAAATAAGCAAGATATGGATAACAATCAGTAGCACAACAACAAACTTTCAAAAGCAGCGTTGAGGCATCTGAATACATTCAGTAATATCTTGTAGCTGCTGTTGAACCGTCATCCTAACTTTAACCTTAATTTCAACGTAAAACCTAATCCTAACCCTCACCTTGGCCTGTGCTGTACACCATTAACAGTTTTTATTTCATTTATTTCTCAGACATGCACCAATACAGCACAAGCTCATTCAGAGCTCATTTCAGATCAGTAACAATGTGTTATTGTTCTGTTTAAACATAGAAACACTAAAACACCAGTGAGGTGAGACTTTTATTCGTATTCATGTGTTCTACAGTTTAAAATGAGAGTTTGGGCCACAGTAAAAGCCTATGAATTTTCAGCGTTGTTAGATCACATTCACTGCATACAGCATGAATTCAGCAACAAATGGCATCATACAAAAGAAACAATGCAGATTAAATAGCATAAATGTCATCAGCTGGGGGGCATCCAGTCTAAAGCTGATCTAAAACACCTACTGGTTTGTATGACTTTCCAAAAATACAAATAAAAATAAAACATTTTTATATCCTTTACAGTCTACATTGTTTGGCTTGACTTAGCTTTGTAGTGGTATATCATATAGATGTGTAATGTGAGTTTAGGGCAAAACAACACTCCTGGCATAGGCATAGCCTTTTCACTTTCACATTAATCAAATATGGAGGTTCTTGGTACAGATATAAATTTCTATTAGAATTTAACTGTGAAAATATAGTGTGGGATCAACATACATTACACTACTGAGAAATCTTAAAGGTGCCAGAAAGTTTCAGAAGGTGCCACTTTTAATGAACGCTCTGTTAAGCTAATCTAAAAAAATTAGATGTGTGACTAAGTTATAATGTAAAGATTTTGTTTACATTACAGCATGTCCAACTACAGTACTTGGCTACTAGAATTCCACATCTTAAGAGTTATTATTCATTAAATATTAATTATGATCAAAATAATCAAGAATCATAACATTTTCACCAAATTTCAAGCAGTTTGGTTTGTTACAAATGCCAGATATTTACTTATACAGGACAATACAGGACACTTGTTTTTCATATCAAAATAGTTTTTCTTCTGTAGATTGTAACAGTAACATTTCTTTAATATTATGCTTAAAATGAACTCTACATCATTTGGTTTTATAGTATGAGTAACAATTATAAATAAGTGACAATTTATTTTTTAATAATAAATTACTTATTATTGAGAATTCTACACCTTAAGATCA